>JAJOOS010024942.1:0-14808 GCA_029582725.1 Solanum chiquidenum
TCCGAACAAGATATGGTCACTATGAGTTCCTAGTAATGTCCTTTGATCTAACAAATGCCCCGGTGGAATTCTTGGACCTAATGAATAGAGTTTTTAGACACTATCTTGATATGTTTGTGATAGTGTTTATTGATAATATTTTAATCTATTCAAAGAGTGAAAATGAGCACATGAACCATTTGATGATTGTATTGCAAGTCCTTAAAGACCACTAATTGTATGCAAAGTTTAGTAAGTGTGAGTTTTGGCTAAGGTATGTAGCCTTCCTTAGTCATATTGTGTCGAGCAAGGGTATTGAGGTATATCCTAAGAAGACGGATGCGGTCAAGGGTTGGCCTAGACCTCTAAATCCTACCGATATTAGAAGCTTTTTGGATTTGGTCGATTACTATAGGAGGTTTGTTGAGGGTTTTTCCTCCATTGCTTCTCCGTTGACGGCCTTGACTCAAAAGAAAGCTAAGTTTGTGTGGTCGGAGGCTTGTGAGAAAAGCTTCCAAGAGTTGAAAGATAGACTTTCTTCTGCTCTGGTGTTGACCTTACCTGAGGGTACCGATGAGTTTGTGGTATATTGTGATGCTTCTCGAGTGGGTTTGGGATGTGTCCTTATGCAACATGGTAAAGTGATTGCCTATGCTTCAAGCAACTTAATATCCATGAAAAGAATTATCCAACTCATGATCTCAAATTAGTGGCAGTGGTGTTTGCCTTTTAAATATGAAGCCACTACCTATATGGGGTCCATGTAGATGTTTTCACCGATCACAAGAGTCTTCAATATGTGTTTAGCCAAAAAGACTTGAATCTCCATCAAAGAAGGTGGTTAGAGCTTTTAAAGGATTATGACATCAGTGTCCTTTACCACCCCGACAAAGCCAATGTAGTTGCGGATACCCTAAGTCAATTTTCCATGGGTAGTGTGGCTAATATAGAGGATGAGAAGAAGGAGTTAGTCCATGATGTTTATAGGTTGGCCCGGTTAGATGTCCAACTAGTGGATTTCCCCAAGGGTGGTGTCATGGTCCATCATGGTTCTGAATCCTCCTTTGTGGTTGATGTGAAGTCTAAACAAAGCCTTGATCCAATATTGATGGAATTGAAAGAATCGGTACTCAACAAGTCCATTGAGGCTTTCTCCCAAGGAGGAGATGGGGTGCTTAGGTACCAACGTAGATTATGTGTTCCGTATATTAATGGCTTGAGAGAGAAACTTTTGGAAGTGGCTCATGGTTTGCGGTATTCTATTCATCCGAGAGCCACCAAGATGTACCATGACCTACGGGAAGTCTATTGGTGGAATGGCATGAAGAAGGATATTGCGGGTTTTGTAACCAAATGTCCTAATTGCCAACAAGTTAAGGCCGAGCATCAAAGACCAGGAGGCTTGTCCCAAGATATAGATATTCCCACTTGGAAGTGGGAGAATGCGAATATGGACTTTATAGTGGGTTTGCCCCGTACTCAGAAGAAACATGATTCTATTTGGGTCAATGTAGATAGAATGACAAATTCATCCCACTTTATTCCCGTCAAGATTTCATTTTCGGCAGAAGACTATGCCAAGGTGTACATCAAAGAGATAGTGAAGTTGCATGGGGTCCCTTTGTCTATTATCTTGGATCGAGGTGCTCAATTTACTTCACATTTTTTTAAGGCTTTCCAAAAAGGGCTTGGTACTAAGGTCAATCTTAGTACGGTCTTCCACCCTCAAACGGATGGTCAAGAAAAACGTACCATTCAAACCGTAGAAGATATGTTGAGGGCTTGTGTCATAGATTTTAAAGGTAATTGGGATGACCATCTACCGTTATTATAGTTTGCCTACAACAATAGTTTCCACTCAAGTATTGCCATGGCTCCGTTTGAAGCACTATATGGTAGGAGGTGTAGATCTTTGGTTGGTTGGTTTGAAGTAGGTGAAATTGCTCTAATTGGTCCCGAACTAGTTTATGAGGCCATTGAGAAAGTCCGACTCATTAGAGAGAGGTTGAAGACGGCCCAAAGTCGGCAAAACTCTTGCCGATGTTAGAAGGAGGGATCTAGAATTTAAAATTGGTGATTGGATCTACTTGAAAATCTCACCCATGAAGGGTATGATGAGGTTTGGCAAAGAGAGGTTTGGCAAAAAGAGGAAACTTAGTCCCCGGTTTGTGGGTCCCTACCAAATTTTGAAGCATATTGGGAAAGTTGCCTATGAATTAGATTTTCCAAATGAGTTGGCCCCGGTTCACCCGGTATTTCATTTTTCTATGCTCAAAAAGTGTATTGGGGATCCGGTATCCATTATTCATCTAGAAGGGTTAGGTGTTGCTGAGAGCCTTTCCTATGAGGAGGTTCTAGTGGAGATCCTTGACCGGCAAGTCAAGAGATTGAGAAATAAGGAAGTAGCTTCCGCTAAGGTTCTATGGAGAAATCATTTAGTTGAGGGTGCTACATGGGAGGCCGAGGCCGATATGAAGTCCCGCTATCCTCATCTTTTTCCTTCTACTCCTATTCAAGCTTGAGGTAAGTAGTTCCTCTTGAGATTTACTGTTTTGGGAGTAATGTGTATTGTATGAGTTTTCCATGATTTCCTTATGTTGTGCATGTTCTTGTGAGAATTCATGTTTAGCATAAATTGAGTTTTCATGATTTATATGTTCCTCATGTTGATTTGAATTTTAGTATGATGGTTGCATAATTGACTTCATGAAATGAATCGATAAACATGCTTAGTTATGTTTTTGATGAAATGGCATGTTGGCTCCATAATGTTATGTTGAGCTGGCTTTGAGTTGGAGAAGGTAGTTCCTCCCATGTATATGTGAGTTGATGAGTTTCATGCATATTGGGTTGGTAGATGTAGTTCCTACTTCCTTGTATTGCATTGACCATGTCTTCAGATGGAGTTGAAGTTTCCTCCTTTTGAATAGTGCATGGAGTGAATAGTGCATTTGTGAGTTTTGCATATTTTGATGTTTCATGCATGATGGGATGCTAGTCTTGAGTTTCTAATTTAGTTTCGTGCCAAGATCATCATTCGAGGATAAATGTTCCCAAGATGGAGATAATGTAACACTCCGAAAAACTAATGAACTAAGCTAGAGCCTAATATGTAAACTAGTAGCCTAAATAGGGTTAACATGAAGATAAGAGTCGTAAAATAACCTCTCCTACTTAGTACTAAGGTTTTAGGACCTAAACGTTAAGGCATGACCCCCCCCTAAGGGTCCTTGAGGAGGACCATAAGGCTGGCCAAAAAGCTGTCAAAAATAGCAAGACCCACGAAATGGGCACCCACGAGCCATGGGTAGACTCACGCCCCATAGGTGGGGGTCATGAGTCGAGGCTAGACCTCCCCCAACTCTCCAAAGTTCTAGTACCATACCACGACCATGCAGTACGGTCTGTAGACCCATTCACGCCCCATGGGTGGGGTCTCGTGAGTGAGGCCTGAAAATTGGCCAGAATGACAAGCCTCAGACCCAACCCACGAGTGACCAGTATGGTCTGTGGGTCCATCCACGCCCCGTGGGTGGGAGTCATGGATGGGGTCTGAAAAACTGTCTCAAGTTCGGCCAAGGGTGTATTAATTTAGGTAAATTCAATTTTAATTATTCAAGGGTGGGGACGGTTTATATTAGTTAATTATACATATATAAGTAGTTATTAACTATGAACCACCTCTTTAACACCTCATAACTCACAAGACTCAAACTAAAAACCAACTCCCCTGTCCAAATATTCTCTCTAGAAACTCCACTGAAGAGCAAGAACAAGGTCAAGCTTAGGGTTCAAGGAGCAGCCTTTCATCTTCAATTTCGTGTGGGATCTCCAATCAAGGTATGGTGGTCTTGATTTATGGATAGTTTCATTCCATAAAGCCCTCCAAAACTCTATTTCCCAAAGTTAAAATTCTCCAAAACCTAGGGTTTTCAATCTATGGCATGGATTCACTTTCAAAACTATCTCAATGTGTTTATTGTCTTATATTATGATCAAATTGATGAATTCGTACTGTTTTCCTAAAGGAATAATTTAAGAATCCATGAATTCCTAGGTTTCTCTAAATTGGATCTTGAAGCATGGATATGGGTCTTTGTTAGTAAATTGTGTTCGAATTATGAATGTGATGGATTGCTTACTTGGATTAGGTTATTATACATGTTCAATGAAGTAGTTCTAGAGATATTGATGAATCATGATCCATGACCTTTGTAGGGAAATTTGTGAGGATTTTTCCTATATTGATAAGGATTGTCTATAAGCTTATGATTCACTTAGAAAGTGAAGACTCAATGACTATGGTGTAATTGTGGTAATGATTTAAAGATCACATTCCCCTATACCCTTACACATGATTATGCATGAAGTACGTATATTTATGATAAGCTTGTTGTGTTGATTGAAAGGCTATTCTCATGAACACACTATGAATATGATGTGGAAGGTTTACTCACATGTTGATGATTCTAAGGTTGAAAGGACATTCTCACCTAATGAATCTATGAGCTATTATGATGTTATGTTGATTTGAGTGCCTAGTGCATTCTTTCATGAACATGAACTTAAGTAAAAACTTAATATGAATATTAAAGGTAATTATGCTTAGCACCGAGTGGATATGAAAATGAGATGGAAGCTTTTACGTTAGAAAGTCCGGTTCCCAAAGTAAGTATCTCATGAGATGGAAACCTTTTACGTTAGAAAGTTCGGGTTTCTAGTAGCAATCTCCTTATCCCATAACTATGTGCCCACATAGGTCTTTAGCTAGTGGAGCCACCTAAAAACTAATATGTTAGTTCTACCTTAGGCAAGTAGGACACCTATTTTTGGTATGGGGGTAAGACACCGGATTCCATGTAGTTCACATGGTCTATGTCGGTTAAGTCTTTATTTCCCTCTATGATAAGAATATGAATATGACAAGAACATGAACTATAACTATGGCTTCTTAAGAGGTACTACTTAGTATGAGCGGGGGTATGGGACTCCATTTGTGCATTGCAGAAGTAGGCCTCAAGAGTGGTTGTGGTGAGGCTCTCTTATGCTATGATGATTTATGAATTATGTATGTATGATATGTATTGTCATTAAGGATGACTTTACTTGCTACAATTTATGAATATGAACATATCATTGTCTATGAATGTTGGCTAATGATGAGGTCAAGGTAATATATGTATGATGTTGGTGATCTAAAAGTGGTACTTGGCAATTGGTAGGGTTATGGGATCTTGCCTTTGCATTGCACTAGTATAGCTTTGGGTTTCTTATGATATGGTTTGACTTATGTCTCTTCACAAATGTGCATGATGGATTTTAAAATTGATAAATCCATGATTTGAACTAATTGTCCCTTTTAAGCATGTTTTAAGGATTTTTATGCATGGCTTCCATACTTAGTACAATATTTATGCTAACTCATATTTTCTACATTTCTTATAAGTGTTGGTTTCGGTCGTTGAGGTATAGTTATCTTTTCAAGTACAACTTGGGTTGACTATTCTCTAAGCTTGGTGAGTCCTCATGGTTCGAGGACAAGACATTATTCATTTCTAGTTCTGTTTGTACTTTCTATTTTCAAGACTATGTTGTAAAGAGCTATGACCCTAAGATTGTATTCGATTGTATTACATGGTAATTGAAACAAGGTCTAGACTCTTATATTTCTTTTATGAAAAAGACTTGTATTGTAAAAAATTTAAATTCTACATTATTTCTATTACCTATGTTTATGACTATGCTAAGGGCTTGTATGAGACCCTTTCGAGGTCGAGTATGTCGTGTTGCATCTAGGGGGTACCCCTGGGTCGTGACAGGAGTACTTACTCAACATTAGATGAACTCAAAAGTAAAGCTTTAACTCAATTGTCTCAAAATAGATACTCAGAATATTTTAAATAAAACATTCACTGGTCAAAAGATACAACTCAAGTCTTAAACATTAACAATAAAAAATGAGAAGACTCTTGAACTACTATTGTCTATCTATAAAACGTCTAAATGACAAATATGGAAGTCAGGACAAGACTCACGACGTCATAACAAACTGAAAATTAAATGGAATAATTCGGAAGCAAGGAGGCTCACCAAAGCTAACTCGAACTACAAGTGGTATCAACGAGTGGTATCAACGAAGCGTCTGTTGATGAACCTGATTACCTGTATCTGCATCATGAAATGATGTAGGCCAAATGGAATTAGTACATTGAATGTACAAGCATGCAAGGGGAACACTAAACATGACATAAAAGGTTGAACTTGGAAAGAATGAAACATACTCACCTCATCTCCACTCAACTCATACTTAACTCAATGCAGTATAAAAACCACAATAAATATGTAGTTTATATAAAACTTTTAAAACATTAGATCACCACTCAATGTATTTAAAAATACAATAATAACTCTTATTTGGGAGATTCTCTAACCGACAACCATCACTATGAGTTATGTGATGATGCAGTGTCTCGCCCATGCTGTCAGAACTTTATTATACCTTGCCGGAGTATAAGACATCCTCAACTAAGTGGATCCACTAAGTTGTGCTTAAAAAATCAATAAGAAATCATCTAAAAAGTATGACCCTTTCTACCCACGTTGGCTACATGGTTTATGAGGACTTTGAGTTGTTAGAACCCGTCCACATTTCGGTGCTCAATACTACTCCCAATAATATAACTCAGATCATATGTTTAAAGAATTTCCTAATCCTCAAACTTTGAGATTATTACTCAAAAGGTTTCTCTTAAAAGAGATAGTACTCAAAACTCCTCAAGAACTCATTCGGAAATCGATGTTTCCTCTCATTTAAACGTAAAAACATTTACTCTTAGGAATACTTAGTTCCCATCTATTAATTTTGAAAAATGAAACTCAACTTTACTCATCCTCATACTCAAGTAATCAAGTCTAAATACAAGTTTTAAAAGTTTTGCAAAAAGACTTCTCAATTGACTCAACGAACCTCCTCGACTCTACTCTTAACTCTATCTTGAATTTGAATTATGAATTCGAGAGTTATGACTCAAGATATTCATTATCTCTCGAATATTATCAAAGATTTTAAGTTTATATATCAAATAGGAAACATAGGTACGATTCAAGGGAACTCACACGGAAAAAAGGTCGGAAGGGTAGGGGACATGGCGACCCTAGTGCACTGAGTGGTGCGGGGCGCCAGCCCCTAAACTACTGAAGGTGGGTTGGGGCGCACTAAGTGGAGAGGTGTGCCAAGCCCCCTACCTACTAAACTGGTTTGGGGCGCACTGAGTGGCATGGCACCCCACTCCTATACCCAAGTTTTGACGAATTTTCTTGCTTCAAATTCATGTTTAACTCCCTTAGAATCGAACGATTTCCCTCAAACTCTTTTGGATTCTTAGGCCCAACATAATTACAAATAAATAAACTCTAAATTACTCAATAAAAATACTCAAACACAAGATCCTCATCACAAGAACTCAATGAAACCTCATATCAAAGAATGAAACAAAAACTTCAAGAAACTCATCAAGAACTCAATATTCTCAATCTTATGGATGAAATTCGTAAAAGAAACCCATGATTGGCATGTGGGTGAACGAACCCAACACTATGAAAACTTACATATCTTAATTTGGCGAAACAAATCCTCAATTCGCAGGAAATCTTGGCGAACACTTGAACTCCTCCTTGTTTCCACCTCTTGAACTCCTCTCAAAAACCCTAAGCGTATTTTAGAATTTTGAAAACTGACCCAAATCAGTTTAGACCCGTAAAATATTTCTAAAAAAGTTTAAAGCTGATGAGGTAAGGAAAAGATCAAAATACCCCTCATTAATTCGGGTAAATTTCCTTAACTAGACAGACTGACTTCAAACGGGCATATCTCCCTCATCCGAACTTGAAATTTAGAAAACTCGGTAAAGTTGGAAAGAGGATTTATAGATATTTCATTTGATAGCTTATGGTCCACCTAACCCATCATGTACTGAAAGTTATGGTCATTTGAAGTTGACCCAAAACTCACAACTTAAGCATAACTTGCAAAATTCTCAATTTGTCTCTTTTCAATTTGGTTCTTTCTAAAATTAGCTCTTTCTAATACCGAGGTGTTACAGTATACAGACAAGTTTGTGTTTCTTTTTATTTTTTATTCATCATAATGATATGCCAACAAAGAAACTTTTGTATTTCAATTGAAGTGGGTTTTTATTGTGCTCGTTTTGTATTTCAATCTCAATTTTCAATGACAACAAGTTTGTATTTCTTTTTTATTATGTTTTCATCATAATTGTATATAAATAAATATTGTATTTTATGTTCTCACTTTACCATTCAAATTAAAATTGAATATCATATTGAGGCGAGTATTTACTGTGCGCATTTGTATTTAACTCTTACATTGTATACATACAAGTTTGTATTTATTTTTATTTTGTATTCATCATAATAGTATACCAACAAAGTCACTTTGTATTTCAATTAAAGTGAGTATTTATTGTGTTCATTTTGTCTTTCAATCTCACTTTATATTTCAATCTCAATCTCAATTTCAATGACAACATGTATATATTTCTTTTTCATTATATTTTCATCATAATTGTATAACAACTTTTGTATTTTATGTGCTCACTTTCATATTCAAATTCAAATTGAATATCATATTGAGGTGACTATTTAATGTGCTCATTTTGTATTTAACTCTCACATTGTACACAGTCAAGTTTGTATTTCTTTTTATTTTGAATTCATCATAATGGTATACCAACAAAGTCAATTTTGTATTTCAATTGAAATGAATATTTATGGTGTTCATTTTGTATTTCAATCTCACTTTCAATGACAACAAATCTGTATTTTTTTATTATGTTCTTCATAATAATTGTATACTGACATTTTTTGTATTTTATGTGCTCATTTTACCATTCAAATTAAAATTGAATGACATATTGAAGTGAGTATTTACTGTGCTCATTTTATATTTAATTCACTTTGTATTCCAATCTTAATTTGAATGCCAACAAGTTTATATTTCTTTCTTATGTTATATTCATCTTGTTTTATGTTTAAAAAACTTGTTTTCGAAAATCAATTCAACTTTTTAAGAAAAATCATTTTTTATATATAAGAATCGCCACTAAGAAAACCTTTAAATTTTTCAAAGGACTCAAACAAAGAAAAAATATTTGAAAATATCAAAGGAATTCGAGGTTCAAACTTACCCCTCGAGAAGGGTGTAAGAATTCAAAGTGCCCGCTAATGCGCGATTGTCCTATATCTTGACTAAGTAAATGATCAAATGAAATAAAACAAAATCAAAGATTTCAAATAAACATAAAAAGGAAGAAAAGCTATTTCTTGGGAATTTAATTAAATTAAACTAAATCAAATAAGGGTTAGCTAATACCATAAACAAATAAAAAAGAAATAAAAGGAAAAACTACATAATAAGGTAAACATCTATATACATTAAAAATAAATAGTTATGTTTATTTTTTTTATATTATATGGATATAACTACACAATAAATAGCAAAGTTAATTATATACAAATAATTAGAAAGTTATTAAATATTAAACCGAAAAGTTATTATTACACACATAATTGATTATGTATAGGCACATTTTATGTAATCAGTACCCCATGTTTACCCTCACTAAATATTTCTCTTTCATCAATATTCCTATATCACAAATTTCTATATTTTCCCCCAAATTTCTTCCAATTAAAGATCCTTTTTATGATTCTAGGAGCAATTTTTGTGATTTAAATTCATCAACTATTTTTCTAATTGAATTTTTTCCTCGTTTTTATAAAGATTATATTTGTGCAAATCTATATTTTCATCTATTTTTATAGGGTTTCGATTGAAGAATTATTTGTTTCTCCATTACAATGGCTATAGTTCTTAAAAAAAGTAGTACAATAAGAACATGAGTAAAAAGAGATTGAGGTTTGTGTGATTGTCAAATTTGTATATATTAGAATAACTATATACATAGATACTTGTATTGTAATATTAACACAAGTGAAATGGTGATTTGAATGAATAGAAATATATCTGGATACATAAGTAATCTATTCAATTTAAAAGGTTGATTAGGCAATAAAAGTATAGTTGGATACATTAGTTTTATATTCTTATAAGCAAATACCTGAAGTAACACCAAGCCTCAAGTAGGGGTGTACAAAACCGAACCAAAAATTGAACCAAACCGTGAATCGAGTCAAACCAGAAAAAAAACCCGACTAATGGTTTGGTATTGGGAAAAAATCCGACTATGCTTGGGTTGGATTGGTTTTAACTAAAAAAGTCAACCCGAGACCAAACCAACTCGACATTATATATATATTTTTAAAAATTTATTTTTTACACAAAAGTAATTACTTTGATGTTATTTCTAAATATTACTTATACGTTTTCATAATTTTTATCTTTTAACATATTTTCAAGTTTTTGGAGACTTAGAATTTTGAATGGTCCATAGATATTAGTAACTCTAATAAAGCTGTAACACTAGAAATTTTTTGAGCTAAGACCCGAACCATTCTTCGTAGTGAGTGAGATTTTTGCAAGGAATTTAAAATTTCTTGAATATTAAAGTCAGTAGATGTAGCACCTTGAATTTGAAGAAGAACTGAAGAGAGTTCATTCAAGTCATTCCTAAGTTTTCTTAAGTTTTGGGTCATATTCTAACAACCATAACTCATAGTACAAGATGATTTAGGTGAGATACAAGATAGAACCTTAAAGCCCTTTGATTCATCTTTCCAACGCTACCGAGTTTTCTCAATTCCGAGCTCTGAGTAAAAAGTTATGACGGATTTACTAACGTCGCGCAAACCTGGCAGCTACTCCGTGACGCGGAGCCAACACGGACCTCACTACCTGGTGAAAAATCATTCCAACTCCCAGCTCGTTTTAATTATTTATTTAAGGGCATTTTAGTCCTAAAAACCCTTAGGAGGTCATCTAAATTGCCCTAAACATATAGAAAGCCAGTTTTTCATAAATCAAACCCTCTCATCCACTCCAAAAATTCTACGCTCAAGGGATTCAAGAAACGCGAAGGCTAGGGTTCATCTTTCAAGATTTTCCTTCAAGTTCTTCAAGAAAATGGTTCTTTCAGGTATGTAAGCTTCCATAGTGTTGGGTTTGTTCACCCACATGCCAACCATGTTAATTTCAGCTTTAAATTCGTTCTAAAAGTTGAAGCATTGATGTTCTTGTTGTGTATTCATGAATTTGCTTTTGTTCTTGAATTGGGCTGAGATTGAGGAGTTCTTGAGGTTAATGTGTAGATTTATAGAGTGGTTAGAGTTAGATTCTAGTGTACATGTGTTGGGCATCCAAATCTAAAGAGACATTGAGAAAAAGAATCGAGTTTAGGTGATTTGGGGTTAGAAAATGAAGAAGAGAAAAATCGGGCAAATCTGGAACTTGGATCCGCGTCGCGGACCTGCCTCCCCATTTCATAAAGTTTCTCTTCGCGTTGCACAGAGGTAACGGACCTCTCTGCCTCAAAAGTTAATTCGCGACCAAATATTTTAATTAGTCTCCGCGTCGCGGAGTAGCTTCCAAGCAGTGAATTTTTTATCTTTTATCATGTTTAGCTATCTAAAATCAATCCTAAATATAATGAGATTTTTCCTATCACAAATCATAACCTTGAATCCATAACTCAAATTCAAGGTAGAGTTAAGAGTTAAGTTTTGAGAATTCTTTCGAACATTCTAAGAAAGTCCTTCTGAGGAGTCTTCTACAACTTCTAATAACTTATTTCAAGACTCGAGTAAGTGAACATGAGAGTGAGGAGAATGTATTCATGAGTCTACACTAACACCTATATCCTTCATATCATGAACCATAACTCTTCAATCATAATTCACATTCAAGAGAGAGTTAAGAGTAGAGTTCAAGAAAGCCTTTGAGTTCAATTGTGAATCATTTGAGATCAACTATCGATTTGAACTAAATTTTGAGGAAGTAAGTCAGAGAATAAGAAGAGTCATATACATGAGTTCCATATAGTAATGTAGACCATCAAGTCGAGTTGTTTCATGCCCATAATTTCGTATGAACTGCGTAAGTTGAGCATCTTTCAGAGAAGTGGTATCTTCAAGTTCTAAGTCGTTCAGTGTTGAGTTCCTTATCCCTTTTGAGAAGTATCTTTGAGTCCTTGAGTTGAATATTTCATGCTCATAATTCCGCATGAACATTATAAGTCGAACAGTCTTGAGATGAGAAGTATCCCTGAGTCATTGAGTTGAGTGGTTCATGCTCATAATTCTGCATAAACTCTGAGTTGAGAATTCTTGAACTGAATAGTATCATTGAAGCTCTTGAGTTCCAATTATTTGAGTTCTACCTATGGTTATTGAAAACCTTGCATTGAGTTGTTCATGTCCATGATTCGACATGAACCATATTTTAAGAAGTCTTTTACAAACGTTTTAACCTTGTTTTAAGACTTAAGTTTTGTGTTCAGTAAAGAGTAAAGTTGAAGCTCATTTCATCAAAAGTATATGGGAACTAACTATTCCCAAAGAGATTTAAAATGTTTTCACATTTAAATAAGAACGGAAACTGAGATTTCCAAAGAGCCTTAGGGCTAGTTTTCAGAAAAGAGTAATCATTTTCTAAATGAAGCAAGAGAGGAAACTAAGATTTCCAAGATAGTTTCTAAGCTAAGTTTTTTTCTAGTACTAATCTCAAATCACAGAAAGAAGTACGTTTTTAAAACATAAAGAGCTAGTATCTTTTGGGAGTAGTATTAAGCACCAATATAGGGGAGATTTTAGATAACTCACAGCCCCCGTAAACCATATAGCCATCATGGGTAGAAAAGGGTCATACTTTTTAGATGAATCTTTTTCGCATAGACTAGTGGATCCACTTAGTAGTTCAGGTCCTATGCCCTTGGCAAGGTATAGGATGTGTTGGCAGCGTGAGGTAGATCCTTGTATCATCACAATAGCTCTTATGTGATGGTTGTCGGTTAGAGAAACTTCCACATCGATATTTTATATTTTAATATACATCAGATTATTTGTATTTTTTTACACACATCTCAGAGTTATATGTATCTTTGCATACACACAGAGTTGGCATCATGTTTTTAAACAACTTTTCTTTATAATCCACATGCTTTAAATTGCTTTATATTGAAATGAGTTCAGTTATGTTGAGTTGAGTTGAGCCAGGTAAGTTTTTCAGATTCTTTTCAAGCTTATGGTTATGTTTTAGAATTCTCCTTACATGCTCATACATTCCACGTACTAAGCCATTTGGCCTGCATCTTCTCATGATGCAGACACAGATATTCAGGATCATCAAAGGGAGATTCGTTGATACATCCGGGAGTTCGAGTTAGCTATGGTGAGCCTCCTTATTTCCAGAGGATTTCATTTACTTTTCAATTTAATCAGGATATCGTGGGTCTTGTTCCGACTTCCATCCTTATCAGTTAGAGTCTTCATAGATAGTCAGTATAGTTGAGGAGTTTGTATTATTTATTTATTTTATTAAATATTTCAAAGATTTAAGTTGCCAATTTTTGGGCTAGGTGAATATATTTTATTATTCAAAGTTTTCATTTGAGTTAAAGTTTGAATTTAAGTTTTATGAAATTTTATTTCAGTTTTTAAGCTTTGTATGCTTGAATCAGTTTTCCGCTTGTAGTCAGTCAGGATGAGGGTTCTCTTGGGGACCATCAATGGTCTTCGAATGCCGGCCATGTCCAGGGTGTAGGCTCGGGTCGTGACAAACATGGTATCATAGCATAGATTTCAAGTGTCCTAGGGTGTCTATGAAGCCGTGTCAGTAGGTTCTCGTTTATGGTTGTGAGGGCCCAACTTCTATAAATGAGAGACTACAAACATTTAAGAAAAGTTTCCCTTCTTTCATACTCTTAATCGTGCAATAGAGCTATGTTATAGAGACTTATTCTATGTAACACCCCTCAAAATGAAATAGGATAATTAGTGCTTCACATGAATGTTAGTAGTTGATAAACTTGTATAAATATTTGAAGATGAGTTTATAGGTCAGTTTAGTTGAGTTTGAAGTCAAACGTCAAGAGACATCCATGACGTTCGGAGACTAGCCTAGTGTTGGTACTTGCGTGTGCTTCATGTGTTGTCATAGTTTTGTTGTTTTGTTTGAAGTTTAGGTTAGAGAGACTGACCGTAGTACCTAGGTGGGGTGGTATAGGGTCATGACGTCCGGGTACGACTACCCAAGGACCACCCTCAGGGTCCTTGGAGAGGACCCAAACCTTGGCAAGAAGACTTCCCAAGGCAGTGTGGACTGACGCCCCGTCAATAGAGTGACGGCCCGTCAAAGGGGGGCGTGGCTCCACACTTAGGCGTGGGAGCTTAGCCCCCAAATGAGAGCCTCTGATCCAATTGACGGTTGCACAGGACGGTGCCGTCAATCCATTGACGGTCCGTCAACTGTGGCCGTCGATTGGTGCCCTGTTTCACTGGTAAGTTTCGTCCAAGTGAGGGGTGAATTGGTATCTAATTAGACCCTAGACGACTATTTTACCTATCTTTAGGTATTTTAAGTGTATTAAAAGTGTTTTATAGAATTTTGGGTTCATTATTTTCAAAAAACCCCAAAAGTTGAACCTCTCTTCTCCAAAACTCTCTCTCTAGGAAGACTCCATTAGAAGTGAAGAACTCAAGGTTTCTAGGTCAAATTCTTCAAGTTTTCAAGAGGATTTTCGTGGGCATTCAATAAATAAGGTATGGGGATTTTATCTTTGATTCTCCTTTCAATCAAAGAGCCAAATCAAAGTGATTTCAATGTTTTTCAAAAACACTAAAAAACCCAATTTCAAT
>JAJOOS010024943.1:0-13015 GCA_029582725.1 Solanum chiquidenum
AACTTAATTAATAAACAAATAAAAAATTAAAGTTGGAACGAATGTACCGAACGTCTACGTAAAAGTAGACGTATAACCAAAGCCGGAATTGAGATATGCCAATTGAAGCTTCCGATTTACTTCAAATAAATCTCCAAAATCCGAACTCCAAGTCAATATCACAAAATAATAATTATGAATTTATGAGAGATTGAAAATTGAGAGATTTTGTAAGATGTTAATGAGATAATTTGTGAATTTGTGATTTAAATAAAAGAATATGGGTATATTTATAATGTTAAGGGGTTAGAGAAGGGTGGGGGGGGGGGTGTTTTGAGCCGTTTTAGGCCCCACCCCAACGGCTAAAAGGGCCCAACGGCTAAATATTAACGTTCACTTAAAAAAATAAAAAAATAAAAAATGACTGTTGAACCGGTTCAACCGGACCAGAACCGATTCTTACCGAACCGGATCAACCGGATAAAAACCGGGTTCCGTTTCGGTACCGGTTCCGATACCCTATAAGACCGGTTTCTTACCAATTCAGCCGGTACCGGACTTACCAGTACGGGAACCGGACCGGAACCGGTCGAAACCCTGTCCATTTGCCAGCCTTAAAAGAAACAATTAAAGTTATAATCAAAGACTTGGATGGTGATTATTTTGGAATACTAGTTGATGAGTCAAAGAAAAATTCACATAAAGGGCAAATGACACTAGTTTTACGATATGTGAACAAAAATTGAGAGTTGATAGAAAGCTTTTTGGGTATTGTTCATGTGGGTGATACATCCGCAAGATCGCTGCAAAAATTAATTTACTCTTTACTTTTGGATCACTCGATATGCCTATCAAGACTCTGTGGACAAGGTACTGATGGAGCTAGTAATATGCAAGGAGAAAAGAATGGCCTAAAGTCTTTGATTTTGCAAGATGCCCCATCTGTATATTATATTCATTATTTTGCTCACCAATTGCAATTGACACTTGTGGCTCTTTCTAAAAAACATCCTGATGTAAAAAATTTCTTTTATGTTGTCACTAATGTTTTGAATACTATTGGAACATCTTTTAAACGCAGGGACTTAATTCGACAACACCAAGTTGAGAAGTTGGAAGAATTGCTTAAATCTGGAGAAATTCTTACTGGAAAAGGATTAAATCAAGAACGTGGCCTCCAACAACCGGGTGATACTCGTTGAAGATCCTATTTCAAGACCTTGGATAATGTCATGGTTATATTTTCTTCAATTGGTAATGTGCTTAAAGATATGAAAGAAGATTCTCCACATGATCTTGATAAACTTGCAGCAGGTAACCTTTTAGATAAAATTCAAGAATTTGAATTTATCTTTGTGTTGCATTTGATGTTCAAGATGTTGCTTGCTACAAATGAATTGAACAAAGCTTTACAAAAAAAAGATCAAGATATCGTCAATGCTATGGGGTTGCTTAATCTTTCAAAGAGAAGATTACAAAAAATGAGAGAGAGTGGTTTGGAGTTTTTGATGGATGAGGTTTATTCATTTTGTGGTAAATATGATACTTTTGGTTCCCGAAATAACTGAAGACTATCCAAGATCGAAACGTAAAAAGTCAGAAGTTTCATATTTACATCACTTTTGTGTGGAAGTGTTTTATGCAGTTATTGATTTACAACTTCAGGAGCTCAATAATCGTTTTAATGTTGTGACTAATGACTTACTCCTTGGTATGGTTAGTTTGAATCTGATTGATTCATTTGCTAATTTTAGTAAAAGCAGAATAATAAAGTTGGCCGAATATTACAAAAATGAGATTGGTGATAATGAACTTCGAGATCTCAGTTATCAGCTTGATACTTTCATTGTCTATGCTCGAGAGTGTGATAGCAAGTTTCTCAACTTGAAGGGGATTAAGGATCTTACTACGATGATTTTGCCTGTTGCTACTGCAAGTGTGGAAAGAGCATTCTCCTCAATGAAGCTCATAAAAAATGATCTACGTAATAGCATTGGTGAAGAATTTTTGAATGGTTGTTTAGTTTGTAAGATAGAGCGGAAGATATTTGAAAATGTAAGTAATGATGCTATTATAGATCATTTTCAAATATGAAGCCTCGTCGAGTACAATTGTAAATTGATGATATTTTTTGTGGTAATGTAATTTTTATGTATTCCTCGCTTAGTTATTCTTATTACAAAGTTTTTTATCTGATCTTTAAAGCAATGGTGCACCCATTTTCTTGAAATCCTGGATTCGCCTCTGACACTCATGTGTCTTGGTCAATCAAGAATAGAGTAATATTTTTGACTCCTCTTACAGTTATTTCGATTGTTTGGCATATACTTGTTTCAATAATAATAGACTCTTCCTATTCCTATTGAATCCCCACTAGTTATCTGGAAGGATGATATATGGCTTCTTCAGTGGCATTGTGTTATTGGTTGAAGCATTTGACTACAATGTATCATAGTATCTTGGAAAACTGCAGCTCGTTTGCTCTCTGGAAATTGTACACTTTAAGTTGAACATCGTGTACTCACTTTTGGTTTCTCTGAGAACTTACTAGTCTTGAATCTTTATATTTTAGTTGTTCTACCATTCATGTAATGTTACATTTTTCTGTGTTTTCCCTAGTACTACGTACATGTGATGTTTGTTAGTGCTACTAAAGTTCTAATTTATCAAACATGTCAGCTTTGTTTCAGGTGAATGCAGTGCTCTCAGCATTTAGAAAGAAGGTGATAGAATGCGTGCGTCCACTCTCAGTCAATAGACCAGGTCCCTTGACTCAACAAGAACAATAACGAAGAGTAAATAATAACAAGAACACAACACAAATAGTTTGCGTGGAAACCTTCTTGCTCAAGGGAGTAAAACCACCACCTGTCACACAGGATTTTCAACTGTTTCCACTATTATTCCTTAAGCAAAAGTGAAACCCAATTACAACCATAGTGAGAAAAAGCTATTAATCTCACAACTAAGTAATAACTCTATTACTTGAAGAGCCTAAGAAGATGTCACACTGCCCACTAAGCTATCAACACTAGACAACTTAAGATTCAACTAAGCAACACACAGGTTGCCCACTAAACCGCCCTCTCTAGATGACTTAGACTTTGACTAAGCAACAAAACAATGATGCCCCACTAAATTAGTTACCCTTAACCGATTTAGAATTTTCTACCAAACACAATATCTGAATCCTTTATAGATTTAGGAATAGATTTACAATGTACGTGCAGAAGAAATAATCCTAAGACAACTAAGTTTGCAGCTCTATCAGTTCCCTGTTGTTCTTAAGGATGATTCTTCACTTTTGTTAGCCTTTGCAAGAGTTCTTCAGAGTTTTCAAGTTGCAAAAACTAAGGTTGTGACTATTGGACATATTCTTTATGAAGAATAGTCACAACCTTCGAGACCCTGCCATTGGTTGATGTTTATGTCACTTCTGCCACAGTTGGAGACTGTGCACCAACCAGTTGTACTTTTTTCAGACTGGCAGTTATGTGTACATTTGTGCAAGGGATCAGGCCCCTTTACAAGGCCCCTGGGTTTGTCAAATAATCAAAACTACAACTAACATTTTCCCCCTTTTTGATGATGACAAACTATACACACAGTGCCTACAATTTCTTCCCCCTATCAACAACACCTTATTCTGTTCATTCTCTCCATTCCCCCTGTCACTCAGACCTTCTACCAGCCTAAGCACCTACTGATTCCCCCTTTTGGCATCATAAAAGAGAAGTACAGTAAATCAACATAACAAGTAAGTTTGTTAAGCAAGATCATAGCCAAAGGCAACAACATCACGATTCTAAAAATAGGAAGAGATAGAAATTAGTCACAACAAAACAAAGATCAATTCCATTGCACAAAAACCAACATTCAATACATTAGATTTAAACTGAAATTGAGAACCCCGGACACTGTCCACACAAAAACAAAACACAGGAAATGACAGAGAAGACTATGAGGAAGGAGGCTGATGGGAGAGGGACTTGATGATAAGAGTGAGTCTAGTATTTGCTTCATCATTGTCCTTGATCGCTTTCTCTTGAAGAGCAGCAATTTAGGCAAGCAACACCTCATTCTCTTTTCTTAGATCTCTAACTTTTGCAGTACTAGGTCCCTCAGTCTGCGTTTGAGCAACTGAGCTTTTAGTAGAGCAATTTCAGCATCTTTATTGCTCACACGCACAGTCATCTTTTCTAACTCATGTTTCAATTGATCCTGCTCCATTATAAATTGAGATACCTTGGTTAGTGGATTTCCCTTTCCTTCTATACACTCACATTCCACCAGTGTACTCAGGGTGAATGATTGTTTAGCAGTTCTAATTTTACCTTCTCCCACTGGTATGTTTAGATGGTGAAACACCTTGGTCAGGAAATAGCCATGCTTGCCCTTGTGTTCAATCACACTTGTAAATATGCTCCATTATGAGGGCTGGAAGGTCTATGGGTTCAAACTTGCACAGTGATTCCATGACAAACAGATCAGTTGCAGAGGCAACAGTCATTTTCTCAGTTCGAGGAAGAAGAACTTTGTTGAAAAATACAAACAACAACTGATACTCTCCTTTCATGAGTTTCTTCTGAACCCAGCACGACGTGTGTTAGGAATCTTAGAGCATTCCTTCACAAATTTCATAGTGCAGGTTTTTCCAACTACGGACTTGATCCCTTCTCTTGGTACTTCCAGTATTTGTTCCAGCAGGTCTTCATCCAGATGTAAACTTTTGTCTCTTACACTGGTGTTTATGCTAGCATCCTCAGCAAATTCAATGTTATAGTAAAACTCTCATACCTCTTCCTCATGAAGAACATGAGATTTATTCTGAAACAAGTGAATCCAAGACTAAATTTCCACAAGGTCATACAAAGAGTCCATCCCTAGCTTTGTGATGACATCAAGGTCAAACATTGTCCTCCCAGAATTCTCTGTTGACGCAGATTATTGATGATAGTCTGTTTGCTTGCTGCAGTGTCATCTTGGTTCCTCGTGGGACTAGGTCCCATTATAGATGTTGGTTGGATGACAGGAGAGGTTTCTCTCTTCCTCTTGCTCTTTTCCTTTACAGAAACACCCCTTTTGGCCACAGATGCTTTAGACTTTCCTTGACTCTTTCCCTTAATCAACTTCTTCACTTGTTTTTCACTTTTCTCTTCATAATCTTCTCCCACACCTTCGTTCTCAGAACTGTCAATGGAGACATCCACTACATCAGCAGCGGACATCTCAAAGAGTGCATCACCAGATTTCCTTCTCTTGCGCCTTTTTGTCGTCGTTGTTGCATTGGATTTTATAGTATCCCTCATCAGTTTCCTTGAATCAGATCTAGTACAAGGCCTTCTTTTAGAATTCTCTTCAATGACCTTTTCCTTTCCTTTTGTGGTGATAGGAACCATTTTCCTTTGAACAATCCATCTAAGGAGGCGATTATCCTCATCAGTGTCAGTAGAATCTAACGAAGGGTAGCCACCAATCTCAGGAGTTTGGTCGAACACGGGTTGGGAACCCCTAAGCAAGTCTTCCACAAAATATTCTCTTTCTTCACTCATCTTCCCTCATCTGGGTTAGACTCTCGATAACTAGATTTTCACTAGTTGCGAGAATATTAGACTAAGACGACTTATTCTCGAGAATATCACCCTCAAACAAGTGGTCGGATAACATGAAAGAACAGGGACCAAATTGAAGTGAAGGTGCTGGGTTATTAAGGTCTAAGAGAGATTAGGGATTAAGAGGACTGGTTTCACCAATGTTGACCAGAGAAATGGTCGATATTTTGGAAGGAGACGAAGCATCGGAAGATGTGTAAAATGCAACTGGACCTATCTCATTTAGTGAATCTAGCATTTTCTTTGAAGAAGATGGAGATTAAGACATTTTGATAAGAAAAAAAGGAGACTATCAGAGAGAAAGTGAGAGAGAAAGAGAGATAAAGGTTTTGGCGAAAGACTAAGAGAGAAAGAGGTTTGCAATGTGGAGAGATGGAGTGAAGAAAAGTCATATAAAAAGAACTTGAAACGATGTCTCAGGTCCCTGAGTAGACGTGTCCCTTGGACTTAAAGCGATGGGACAATGGTCAGAAGGGCCGATGACTGACACGTGGAGATCTCAATTGTTCTCATTCAATCAGTTTAAATGAAATATAGAGAGTGCTAACCTTGAGAGGGACCAGGTCCTCAACTGCAAATGAGATTTGATTCCTGAATGGTTCTGACCATTCTTCGCTCCAGTGATTTTCATAAATGTATACCTGCAATAGGTACATGGTTGATCTCACTTAAACAATACATTACGAGTAATGAGGATACCTGCTCTCCAGATCATAGCCAAAACAAGGATTGGATGCCTTTGGATGGGATTAGGTCAGTGCATATTCATCATTCTCAGCTTCAACCTGTTGCTCTCAAATTGATCCTTGATGAGAGCCTTGGTGAAGATATCTGCAATTTGATCTTCCGTCCTTCAATACTACATGATGATGTTCCCCTTTTCAACATTATCTCTTAAGAAGTGATGTCTGACCTCAATGTGCTTTGTTCTTTTGTGCTGAACTAGATTCTTTCCCATGTTGACTGCACTGGTATTGTCACACATGAGAGGAATGGTGTGAATATGAACTCTAAAATCCTCTAGTTATTGCTTGATCCATAAGAGTTGAGCACAGTAAGATGCAGCAGCTACGTATTCGGCCTCAGCTGTTGAGAGATCTATTGAGTTTTGTTTCTTGGTTCCCCAAGAGATGAGTGAGGATCCAAGGAAGTATGCCATTCCAGAAGTGTTTTTCCTGCCTACCTAATATCCTGCAAAATCAGCATATGCGTACCCTACTAGTTCAACAGAGTCACCCGCCGGATAGAAAAGGACCAGGTCCCCTGTCTTCTTTAGATACCTCAGAATCCGCTTGGCTGCCTTCAGATGTGATTTTCTGGGACATGCTTGGAACCTAGCACACATTCCCATGCTGAAGACAATGTCAGGTCTACTCGCTGTTAGATAAAAAAGTGATCCAATAATGCCTTTGTACATGGTTTGATTCACCAATTGATCAGCCTCATATGCTCCCATTTTTGAGTTTGTACCCATGTGGGTATCAATAGGCCTGGAGTCCACCATGTGAAACTTCTTCAGCATCTCTTTAATGTACTTCTCTTGACAGATTGAGGTGCCACTTGGGGTTTGTTTGATCTGCAGACCCAAGAAGAAGTTCAACTCTCCCATCATGCTCATCTCGAATTCACTCCTCATGAGAGTAGCAAATTCTTCACACATATGTTCAGAGGTAGCTCCGAAAATGATATCATCCACATACACTTGGATGATGAGCAGTTCATGTTCCCCTTTAAATCTATTCTTCAGCAGGAATTTGGACAGCCTTTCATACCAAGCTCTGGGAGCTTGTTTTAACCCATATAAGGCTTTGTTAAGCTTGAACGTATGATTTGGCCGGTCAACATCCTCAAATTCGGGTGGCTGTTTCACATACACCTCCTCCTTTAGATCTCCATTCAAAAATCACTTTTGACATCCATTTGGTAGAGCTTGAATCCCATGAATGCTGCAAAAGCTATAAGAATTCTGATAGCCTCCATTTGAGCAACAAGGGTAAATGTTTCATCATAGTCAATGCCTTCCTATTGATTGTAGCCTTGAACAACCAGTCTAGACTTGTTTGTTGTGATTACACCACCTTCATCAAGCTTATTTCTGAAAACCCACATGGTCCCTATGATCGTTCTGTCAGCAGATCTGGGGACCAAGTACCACACATTGCTCCGCTAAAACTGATGTAGTTCCTCTTGCATTGAATTGACCCAATCAGCATCTTTCAAGGTCTCCTTCACATTTTTAGGCTCAATAGTAGAGATGAAAGTTGAGAATGTAACCAGATTTCTTGTTTTGGACCTAGTTTGCATTCCAGAATTCAATGGGAATATGAGATTCTCAAGGGGGTGAGATGATTTGTGCTTCCACCCTGGTTTAGAGGCTAGGGGTTAGGGTTGATCCATTTGTTCTTCTTCATCTTCAGAATCATCATTCTCAGGAGGATGAGTTTCCTCTTGACTTGCATCATGAGTCGGACCAGGTCCCTCAGTAGGCTGGACATCTCCCTTCAGCTTCTCAGATGGACCAGGATCAGCAACATCGGATTCTGGATTTCCTTCAGCTTCAGGATTGCTAGCTTCAATATTCTGGATTTTGAACAGCTCATTGAGATCATCACATCCTTCATCTCCAAGTTCTTCAAATCACCACTTTCATCGAAGATCACATGAACACTTTACTCAATGCACAGTGTTCTTTTGTTGAAGACCCTGTAAGCTTTGCTTGAAGATGAGTACCCCACAAAAACAACTTCATCACTTCTGGGATCAAACATTCCCAGATCATCTTTGCCATTATTCAGCACAAAACACTTGCACCCAAATGCCCTTAGGTAACTGAGCTTGGGTTTCTTATTGTTGAGCAATTCATATGGTGTTTTGTTCAATAGAGACCTGATCAAGCACCTGTTAGTCACATAACATGCAGTGTTGACTGCTTCAGCCCAAAAGTTTTGAGGCAGATTTGACTCGATTAGCATGGTTCTGGCGATATCAACTAGAGTTATGTTCTTCTTTTCCACCACACTATTTTGTTGAAGTGTTCTGGGTGTTGAGAAGTTATGATTGATACCGTTTTCTGCACAAAAGACATCAAGCTTAGCATTTTCAAACTCCGTTTTATGGTCGGACCTGATCCCTGCAATCAAACAATTTAGCTTGGTTTGGATCATTTTGAAGAAAATCATCAGCACATCAGCTGTCTTAGACTTTGACTTGAGAAACATAGTCCACATGAATCTTGAGTAGTCGTCCACAATCACTAGGATGTACTTCTTTCCATTTCGACTTTGGATTTTCACAGGCCCACACAAATCCATATGTATCAATTCAAGAACTCTTGAAGAGCTTACTTGTTTCTTTGGTTTGAATGAGGATCTGGTCTGCTTCCCTTTGACACATGCATCACACCTTTTGTTTTCACTAAACTTTAATTTTGGTAAACCACGGACCAAGTCCCTAGAAACCATAGAGACGAGCTCACATGACCTAGTCTCTGATGCCATATGTCGGCATTTTCACTTTGAGCACTGAGGCATGCCAAATCGTCTCCCTGAGTTGATTCCAGGTCTGCCACATACATGTTTTTCCGCCTTCTGGCCATCAGGATCACCTTCTTGGTAGACAAGCTGGTGATAATGCATTTGTCTGAAGAGAACTTGACTTCGTTTCCCTTTATCACATATCTGGGAAACGCTAAGAAGACTGTACTTTAACCCGCTCACATAGTAAACATTTTCAATGGCGTCTTCAAGTGATTTTTCCAACCCTGCCAACTCCAAGGATATACCCCTTCTTTCTATCGCCAAAAGAGACACCTCCACCTTGAAGTGCCTTGAGTGAAAGGAAGTTTTTGGTGTTCCCAGTCATGTGCTTCGAGCAGCCACTGTCCATGAACCAGCACTGACTGCTACTTCATTCACTCTCCTGCAACAAAGATCACTTGTTAGGCTTGGGAACCCATTTTAACCTGAGTTCCCAGTAAGCAGATAAGGGTGTAATAAGAGTGCTTCTTGCCCAGTGAGAGAGGTTGGTACTTTTCCTGTTCAAGGACTAAGGAATCGGACCAGGTCCCTCTTATTGTGCCTTTTTCTGTCTAGAATAGACTGAAAAGTTTTCTTGTGATTCTTTACAGACAGGATAATCCTTTTTCAAGTGACCATTTCGTCCACAGTGAAGACACGGTAGATGATCTAACACAGACACATACTTACTGTGGGGGTTGTAGGGAGGATTAATGTTCAAGCTACCTAATCCCCTTTTGTTGTAGTTTCTTTGACTGGTGATGTTGGAAAGCAGTTTGGAGGATCTGGTCCATTTAAGAGAAGTATTGAGTTCTTCTCTAAGACGGACCTGGTCCCTCTCCATTTGATCATTTCTTTCCAGAGCTAGAGCAAATCGGGTCTCAACAGTGTTTAGACTTGCTTCTAGCTCTGGCTGCAAACTAGTGACCTCCCCCTTTCTTTTCCCAGATTTCTCAATCATTAAGCTTAATTGATTTTTGAGTTCTAGATTTTCAGCTTCTAGAACTGTTAATTGTTCCTCAATGAACGACATGTGAGCAGTGGTCACTGTCTTTTCTTCACTAAGAAGATCTAGACTAATGTTCATAGAGTCATTTTCAGTAGTTAATTCTATGACAGAGTCAATCAAGACTTTTTCTAGATTTCTTAACCTTCTAACAGAATAAGTGTTTAAGTTTTGTTTAATGTCGAGGAGAGTTACCTTATCTTCATCGTCCTCGTCATCTGATTTTGCCATGAAGGCAAACAACCCATCAAATATGTTAGCATCATCTTGAATAACCATCATTGATGCATCATCAGGACATTCTGACTCTCCTGACTCACTTGAAGAATCTCCCCATATAGCAAGAGATTTCTTCACAACGTAGTCAGCTACAACCTTTTTTGCATTTTTATCAGGTACCGGGTCCCTTTTCCTGTCATTTTCACCTCCAGGTCTTTGATACTCTTTATTTTCAGCCTTGAACATCGGGCAGTCTCTTATGAAATGCCCTGCCTTTCCACACTTGTGACATAAATCACTAGCAGTTGCAGTCTGATGAGGATTCCCTCCTTTTCAAAACCCTCCATGCTTTCTTACAATTTTCTGAAATCTCTTAGTGAGATAGGCCATGTCATTTTCTTTGCTTGAGACTTCACATGGTGTGAATTTGAGGACCAGAGACTTGTCTTTTTTTGCTTCCTTCTTTGAGATGTCCTGATTTCTGTTCATTTCATGAGTTTTAAGATTTCCAATAAGAGCATCCATTGTCAGAACCTTCAGATCCTTAGCTTCAATGATAGCATCCATTTTGCTTTTCCATGACTTAGGAAGAATTCGAAGAACCTTCCTGACTTACTTATTGATGCTGATGGGTTCTCCCAAGCTTCGTAGCTCGTTGGTTATGGAGGAAAGCTTTGTATGCATATCATGAATAGTGTTCCCCTCCTTCATTTAGAAGTTTTCATATTGGGTGATCAGCATGTCTACCTTCGATTCCTTTACTTGCTTTGTACCCTCATAAGCAGTCCTCAGACAGTCCCAGATTTCCTTTGCCGATTCGCAAGCAAAGATGCGGTTGTATTCCTCAGCACCTATGCCACACACTAACAACTTCTTAGCTTTGTAGCTTTTCTTGATCTTCTTTTTGTCCACCTCGTTGTATTGTTGATGAGTCTTTGGAACAACTTTTTTTATTTCATCATCCTTCACTTCAGTTGTAACATCCGGCAATTCAAAATACCTATGAAGAGGCTTAAAATTTGGAAGTAGTCATTTTTGGAAGGAATTTAAAAATTTGGAAAATTTGGTTAAGTGTGAGAAAAAGTGAGTTTATGGCCAACTTTGAGCAGTCATAACTCCTAGATCAGGATGAGTTAGGTGTAGTTCCAGTTATGTTTGCGAAGTTCGTGGAATGATCTTTCCAACGCCGTTGAGTTTGCTCTATTCCGAGTTCGTACGAGTGAGTTATGCCCTTTGGAAGTTGGGCAGTTGGTACAGGAAGTCAGCCGGAAATTTTAAGGGCATTTTGGTCTTTTCCCTAACTAATTCTTTTGGATATATGTATGTGTTAGGCTTATTTTGGATCAGTTTTTCCCCTTTGTTTTAAAGAGTGAGAGTTAGGGCTTGGGAGAGAAGAGAGAAAGAAAAGGAGAAGAGAGAAAGAAGAGGAGAAAGAGAAGAGCAAGCAAGGACATCATCGGGGGTGATCCCTACTAGGTATGTGAGTTCATAGTGGTGGGTTGATTCTTTCCCCCACACGTCAAACTCGTTTTATTTTCAAGAAAAAATTGGTTGAGTTGTTGAAGTTGTAGTTGTGTTGTGTTGTTAATGTTGTTGAAGTTGTGGTTATGTTGTTGAAGTTTCTTGTTGATTTGGGACATGGTACCGGTTGTATTTTCGAGTTGAATCCATTGTATATTAAGGGGTTTTAATGATTCTAAGTTTTTGGGGATGGAACCTTTGAAGTTAAGAGGGTTTAGAGTTGGAAAAATGAAGGAGAAAAGTCGGGCTTCTTCCGTGAAACAAGTCCGTGTCGCGGACTTGTTCCCTCTGTGAACAAAATCTGCTCCGCATCGCGGACAGGACGCGGACTCCACTGTTTTCAAAATTTAATTTCGAAAATTAAATTAGTTTGGCTGTCCTAAATCATTCCTAAACATCATGAGGTCCTTCCAAACACAAAAATCATGATCCTTGAATCCATAATTCAATTCAAAGATCAAGTAATTAAGAGTCAATTCAAGTAAGATTTAAGATCAAAGCCAAGAATCTAGTAAGAGAAGTTCTTTTCAAGTTTTCGTGGGTCTTTTACAAACTTTTTAACTTCGTTTTAAGGCTCGAGTTTCAAGTCAAGTAAAGAGTATAGAGTTTCAAGCTAAGTAAAGAGTCTCAAGTTTCAAGTTAATCAATAGTATAAAGTTGAGTTCATTTCTCAAAAGTTATTAGGGAACTAAGTATTCCCAAAGAAGTTTATAAATGTTTTTACATTTAAGATAAGAGGAAACTGAGATTTCCAAAAGAGTTTTGAACAGTTTGAGTACTATCCCTTTTAAGAAAAAGATGAGTTTTGCGAAAGAGTTTCCAAAACATGATTAGTATGACAATCGAGTATGTCATCAATGTTTAAATAGTATGGTCTCGAGCTATACCATCAATGTTTATGCAGTATGACTTCCCGATGTCATCAATGATCATATTAATATATGGTTTTGATATGTTCTTTTTAGAAAGAGTTTTCAAGAGCAAATACCTCTTTTAAGAGGGTAGCTTTGAGCAATTTTCTCAAACTAAAGAAAGATGTGTTTAAAACACTTATGAGCTAAAGTATATATTTTTGGGAGTAGTCTTGAGCACCGAAGTGGGGACACGAGTTCATATTAACTCAACTCTCCATAAGAACCATGTAGCCAAACATGGGATTTAAC
>JAJOOS010024944.1:0-13553 GCA_029582725.1 Solanum chiquidenum
ACCGACCTCTGGAGGTCGGTATTGAATAGCGACCAAGCTTTTTCCGACCTAAGTTGGGATGTCGGTTTTAGGTCGGTATTTCAAGGAATACCGACCTCCGGAGGTCGATATTTGTAGGTCGGTATTCACTGTTTTTTTAGTAGTGAATATTTGTATTTGAATTTATGCGAAGGTTACAATCTTTATAAAATCTTTAAGAAAAGTTATGTAATCCCCTGATTCTTCTCTTCAATGATGTTCTTGATTTGATGGAATACTTGCGGCTCAACTTTTGGAGCGAAGACTTCTTTGTACTTGCGGCTCAACACTTGGAGCGAAGATTGTACTTGCGGCTGCGAAGACTTCTTTGTATGTGGAAGACTTGCAGATCACCACTGAAGAGCAAAGATTCTCTATGTATTTCTATATGTCTTCATCTATTTCTTCCTTTCTCCTTTTGGTCTTATGAAGACCTCTTTATATAGGCTTGAGCTAGGGTTTTAGGGGTATTTTTGTCCAAGCAATTTTCGTCCTTGGGCTTGAAGAACATGAGTTGGACTCGTCTTGTCAACTTAATGGACTGACCCAAATGTGATTTGGACTTTATTTAAGTCATATATTTTGACTTAAATATTAATCCGATTTTATTAACCAGTAATTTGACTCGTTCAATATATCATGAATTTATGAATTAATCCAAAATTTAAAATATGGATTTATCAATAAACTTTCACTTTCTACAAATGCCCCCTGCTTCGTGGCTTGTTGCGGTGTCCAACCTTTAAAGACAAGGCTTGAAGCATTCGTGATTTTTTTTTTATGGAGTCTTTCAAACTTTTCATATTTGATTCCAATAGATATTTTCCATAACTTGAATCCAATGGAATTTTCCATAACTTAATTCCTATAAAAACTTACTATAATTTGGTTTCTAGGAAAATTTACCATAATTTTGTTTTAAATATGGTTTTTCCATAATTTATAGGAACACAATTTATGTACATTTGATTTCTATAAATACACATGCTATTACAATGATTGATTGTCAACTTGAGACATACCAAACTCAATTTTTGTCACTTTTTTTCAGCACAGCACGCCTGCGGTAGAAAGTTCATAACTTGTTGTAGAAGCATTGAAATCATGATTCGTTTGATGTTCCAAAAACTAGACTCAGAGGGATACGACATATCCGAAATTAAAATTCAAAGCCCTTCTGAATTGGTCAGAATTGATTTTTGAAGTTTGCTATCAAATCTGTCTTTTTTTTACAGCTCTATGCAGTCTCACCAAAACATCTCTACCTTGGTGTAGGAGATTTCCAATGACAAATGACTTGATTCTATAGAAAGTAGACATCAAAGTCTACGACATATCCAAAAATCAAGGTAAAACTCCTCATGAATTGACGATAATTATTTTTTTGAAGTTGGTGATCTAACTGATTTTTGACAACATTCATGAGTTCACTTCTCTGCATCTTCGCCGAAGAGCCGCCTATTGAGTTCCGTATTGATTGAGAATTTTGTCATCATCTACATGGAGAGAGAACACAAAACTCTTAAGCCAAAACAACCATATTCATCATGACGAGCGCGAGAGCATATGCCACAATTTTTTTTCATGTCGATTAGAAGCTTCGTGCAATTGGCACCGTGAGACACATCACTTTTTTTTTGCAGGTTTATGATGGACCGCAAAAATTCTCAATACCGTACAAAAAAATGAGGGGTAATCCATAATTGACGAGGAATCACTCGATGCATCTTCATTTGTAGTTGCGATTTTTGACGACGAATCATACATGATGCAATATTTTAGCAATTGTGGCATTGATGAAGACAAACCACACTTCATGATCTTCTTTTGCAATTTCGACTTTGACGACGAACTACACTTGATGCATTTACTTTTACAGATGCAACTTTAGTAATGAACCACACTTAGTGCATCTTCTTATACAATCACATCTTTGATGATCAACCATGATGCATCTTCCTTTTAAATTGCGACTTTGACGACGCACTACACTTGATGCATTTACTTTTGCAGTTGCAGCTTTAGTAATGAACCACACTTAGTGCATATTCTTCTACAATCGCACCTTTGATGATCAACCACGCATGCTGCATCTTCCTTTTCCATTGTGACTTTGATGACGAATCATATTTACTGCATCTTCTTTTGCAATTGTGACTTTGCTGACGAATCACATATCATGCATTTTCTTTAATCTTTGTTGTTTCTCACGTAATTCTCCAAAGTTGATGTTCTAAGTATTTTGTAATACATACTAATAACAATCTTAAGGAAATTATTTTTTCTAATCTATGTGGAGACTAAAACCGGTGTGGTTGCTACTCTATATGAAATTTGATTGTGTCTCATTTTTGGAGACTAAAATCTTCTAATTTTCTACTTCTTTGGTTTGAAGATTAAACTGAGGTCAGGGTGCCATCAGTTAAAGATTAAACCCGAAGACATACCGAAAACGACATTCATCACTCTGTATGGACACTATGATTCTTAGTAATGTTGTTTGGGTTAAACTATGCGCCAACAACATTTATGAGTTTGATGAATGAGATGTTTAAGACATTCCTTGATTCCTTTGTAATCATGTTTATAGATGATATCTTGATCTATTCCAAGGGAAAGGATGAGCATGCAGATCATCGTATTGTTCTTGGTATCCCGTAAACAAAAATTGTATGCTAAGTTTCCCAAGTGCGAATTTTGAATGCCCACGGTTGCCTTTCTTGGGCATGTGGTTTCAAAAGAAGAGGTGATGGTAGACCCCCAAAAGATTGGAGTGGTTAAGAATGGAGTTCGGCCTAGCCGTATGACAGAATTTAGGAGTTTTTGGATCTTGGTAGCTAATACCATAGGTTTGTGAAGAACTTTGCTTTTATTGTTACGCATTTGACCAGGTTGCCTCAAGAGAATGTACCATTCGAGTGGTCAAATAAGTGTGACGGGAGTTTCCAAAAGCTCAAGAACCTTTTAACTAGCATCTATCCTGGCATTGCCGATAGAATATAAGGACTTCATTGTTTATTATAATGCTTCACATACGTGCGTAGGTGCTGAGTTGTGCAGGACATGATTATTATAGCTTATGCTTCCCGGCAGCTGAAGGTCCATGAGAGGAACTACCCCACCCATGATTTAGGGTTGCAACAGTAGTATTTGCTCTCAATTATCTTTATGGAGTTAAGTGTGTTCACTGATCATCGCAGTTTACAACATGTATTTACAAAGAAAGATCTGAATTTCAGACAGAGGAAGTGGACGAAATTGCTCAAGGATTATGATGTCACCATTTAATATCATACAGGGAAGGTCAATATTGTGGCAGACACATTGAGCCAGAAAATAGTTAGTATGGAAAGCTTGGCTTGCTTGCGGGTGTCTAAGCGATCCTTGACTAGGATATATAGGCTCTAAAGTCTAAGTTCATGCAATTGGGTATCTTAGAGAAAGGTGGGGTATTAGCTAGTATTGAGGTTAAGCCCACCTTTATAGAGGAATCAAGGGTAAGCAATTTGATGATGAGAATTAGAATAAGCTAAGAAATAAGGTGGTGTCAGGAAAGATCCAAGATGCCACTCTCGATTTAGGAGGTGTGCTCAATTTTAAAGAAAGGATTTGTGTTCCTGAGTTTGGTAACTTAATCCAGAGTGTATTGGGAGAGTCTCATGGTTCGCGATACTTTATTAATACAGATGTGATCAAGATATACCATAATTTGAGGCATCTTTATTGGTGGTCTGGAATGAAGAAGAATATTGCAGAGTATGTTTTTAAATGTCAAAATTGTCAACAGGTAAAGTATAAAAATCAAAGGCCTCCTAGTATAATTCAGAGGATGTCTATTCATGAGTGGTAGTGGGAAAGGATATCCATGACTTTTATGGTAGGACTACGTAAGACCTTGAGAAAGTATGACTCAATTTGGGTCTGTCACGACCCGAGCCTACACCCTGGATGTGGCCGGCACTCGAGAATCATTGATGGTCCCCAAGCGAACCCTCATCCGGGTTGACTACAATCGGAAGACTAACTTAAGCATACAAAGCTTAAAACAGAATAAAATTCATTGAAACTCAAATAATTAACTCAAAATATAATCGTATATTCAACTAGCCAAAACTAGGCAACTCAAGTCTTTACAACATTTAACAAGATAAATGAAACAGACTTTTGAAACTCTACTATCTATCTATGAAGCCTCTAACTAACAAAGATGGAATTTGGGACATGACCCATGACATCCTAACAACTTATATAACTGAAAGTACAAGTGGAACCCTCCGGAAGCAAGGAGGATCACCATAGCTAACTTGAACTGCATGTGGTATCAATGAAGCGCCTGTTGATGACCCTGAATACTTGTATCTGCATCATGAAATGATGCAGGCCAGATGACTCAGTACGTGGAATGTACGAGCATGTAAGGGAAATTCTAAAGCATAACATAAGCTTGAACTTGATAAAAAAGGAAACATACTTACCTCTTCTCAACTCACTCAACTAACTCAACTCAGAAATAAGATACTCAAATCATAGATAAAATATTCAAATCAGTGAAATAAGGCTCAACTCAATAATAAGACACTCGACTCTTGGTACTCAAACTCTGAATACTCAACTCTGGATACTCAACACAATATAAAGCAACAATAAGAGATGCAATATATGGAAAGATTTTTTAAAATAGTAGAAAACAACTACATGTATTTAATAATACAATATACTCAGTGTGTATACAATGATACAATATAAACTATGTTTGTATATGAAAATACAAGTAAACGTTGTGTATATAAAAATACAAATATCTCTGTGGGAGTTTCTCTAACCGACAACCATCACTTATGAGCTATGTGATGATACATCATTTTGCCTCATGCTATCAAAGTCGTCCTATACCTTGCCAGGGGTATAGAACCTAACTACTAAGTGGATCCACTAGTCTATGCTAGAAAGCACTAAGGAATCATCTAAAAAGTATGACGATAATATACCCACGCTGGCTACATGGTTTATGGGTGCTGTGAGTTGTCTGAACTCTCCCCCATATCGGTGTTCAATACTACTCCCAAAATATAACTAGCTCGTCTATTTAAAAACATCTATTTTTGTGGTTTGAGATAATTACTCAAAAACTAGCCTAAAGGCTCTCTAGGATCAGTGTTTCCTCCTGTGCTTAAATATGAAAGAAATTACTCTTTACTGAAAAACTAGCTCAAATGGTCTGTTGGAAATCGGTCTTTCCTTTCTTGTTTAAATGTGAAAACATTTACTCTTTACTGAAAAACTAGCTCAAAGGCTCTTTTGGAAATCGTTTTCTTGTTTAAATGTGAAAACATTTGCTCTTTGGGAATACATAGTCCCCATATACTCTTTTGAAGAAATAAAATTCACTCTTTACTCTTTACTCAACTCAAAACTCAAGTCTTAAAACAAGTTTAAACAATTTGCAAAAGACTTCTTAACATAGGGTTTATGCCGAAATATGGACGTGAACGACTCAATTCAAGGTTTTCAATAACCATAGATAGAACTCAATACTTGGAACTCAAGAAATTCAATGATACTACTCATTTCAACAATGCTCGACTCGGAGGGTTCATGCGGAATTATGGGCATGAACTACTCAACTCAATGACTAAATGATACCTCTCATCTCAAGACTGCTCGACTCATAGGGTTCATGCGGAATTATGGGCATGAACTACTTAACTTAAGCACCTTCATGGGTAATATGTAGTAGCCCCATGATTAGGAATATAATCCCAAAATGATTAGGAACTCAATACTCAAGACTTAGAACTTGAAGATACTACTCCTCTCAAACTCAACTGATGGATTTCATGCAGAATTTATGGCCATGAACGACTCGACATAACAATATAGAACTCAGGTATACGACTCTTCTCATTCGCATACTTACTTCCTCAAAACTTAGCTCAAATCGACAGTTGATCTCAAAGGATTCACAATTGAACTCAAAGACTTTTCTTGAACTCTACTCTTAACTCTTTCTTGAATTTGAATTATGAATTCAAGAGTTATGATTCATGATATGAAGTATCTCAATAACAATATGCAATTCGATAATTAGGAATATAGCTTTTAAAAGAAGCATGAACTCAAGAACTCAAAATCAACTTATCTCAAGGATACTCAAATCTAGGGAAAGAATCCTAGATTACACTTTTACTGATCTGAAAGTAGATTTGGGGAGTGAGGACGAACTAGTACAACACTATGATAGCCTTACATACATGGAAGAACAAGGTTCTTGAAGAATATTGAATAATATTGAAGAAGAACTTGATTAAAAGCCTTGAAACCTTAGCTTGAAGGTAAACGATCAAGAAAACCTTTCTTGAGATTCTTGAATTAGTTTCTTGAAATCTCTATGGCCAAAAATTATGATTTTCATTAGTGATTAATAATTGTATGGAAGATTTTGTGTTGAAAAAAAATGGAATTCTTGGAGAAAGACTTACCTTGAAAAAAGATCGAAATAATCTTGAATGGAGTCTTTTACTTTGATTTTTTCATAGGGTTTGAGAGAGAAGAGAATGATGGATTAAAAGATCAAAATCTGATTGTTTTGAGCCTTTTATTAGTCAAGAAATTCGTTTAGGGTTTTCTTGGAGGTAAAAAAACAAAAACAACCATTTTTAATGTTTTTCCGTCGGCTAAATTCGTAACAACACTGTATAGGTTACTAAGATAGTCATAACTTTTTACTCAGAAATTGTATTGACGCAAAATTGGTGGCGTTGGAAAGTAGATTCAAATACCTTTAATTTTATAGTTTATTGTGCATGTAAATCTTTATATTCTAATAGATATGGTCATTTGAAGTTGACCCAAGTAGAATCTTACATCAAAACTTAATCGATAAGGAAACTTCAAGAACACTTATCAAGAAATTAAATTGCTCAATATTTGTGGATAGATTCACAAAAGAAACTCATGATTGGTGTGTGGTGAACGAACCCAACATTATGGAAGCTTACATACCTCAAAGAATTAAGTTCTTGGCGAAATCTTGAATTTCTTAAATGAACGCTTGAAACTTTGAAATTTTTCTCCACTTGAATCTTCTCTCTAAACCCTAAACACTTTGGGGATGAATGAAACTGATTCTAATAAGTTTAGACTCCTAAAATCTTACTAAAAATGTTTAAATCCGATTGGTTAAGGAAAAGACCAAAATACCCCTCATATTTTCGGTTAACTTTCCTTATTTGGACAGCCTGACTTAAAAAGGGCATATCTCCCTCATACGAACTCAAAAATTAGCAAACTTGGTGGCGTTGTAAAGAGGATTCCAAGACCTTTTGCTTAATATCTTATGGGCTCCTAAATCTTCATGTTCTAAAAGTTATGGTCATTTGAAGTTTACCCAAAACTTAAAAAAAACCAAGGAATAACTTGAATGAATTCTCTTTAATTCTTTTTGGAACTCAAGATGCTATATCTAGTCACCTTAACACTTAATAAAAAAATTAAATTCCTTGGTAAAAACTTACTCACTACGAAGGATGGTTCAAGTCTTAACTCAAAAAAAATTCTAGGGTGTTACAGGGTCATTGAGAATTGACTAAATCAGCCCACTTTATTCCAGTCAGAATGAATTACTACTCTCAATAGTTGGCCAAGATTTATGTCAAGGAAATACTAAGGTTGCACTGAGTGCCTCTTTCTATCATTTCAGACCATAGCACTCAGTTGACTTTGAAGTTTTGGGGTAAGTTCATGAGGTGTTGGGCACTCAACTCGCTCTCATTACAACCTTCCATCCACAAAATGATGGTTAAATGGAGAGGAAAATTTAGGTATTGAAATAAATGTTTAGAGCACGTGTGATTAAATTTAGGGGCCATTGAGATCAGTTTTTACCTTTATGTGAGTTCTCTTACAATAAGAGTTATCACTCCAGTATTGATATGACACCATTTGAGACACTCAATGGGAGGGAATGCAGATCGCTCATAGGGTGGTTTGAGAATCTGATGTGAAACCCTTGGGTGTTTATTTGGTTAAGGAAGCCTAGGAAAGGATGAGGGGTATTCAAACTAAGTTATTGACAGCCTAGAGTAGGCAGAAGGAGTATGTGGATCGCAAGGCAATAGATATGACCTTTCAGGTTAGGGAACAAGTTTTGTTGAAGGTGTCACCTCTGAAAGAAGTGATGAGATTTGGTAAGAAGGGTAAGCTTAGCCCTCGCTATGTTGGTATGTTTGCGATTTTTGACAGTGTGGGGGCCAGTAGCTTACAAGTTAGCGCTACCACCCAACTTTTTTGTAGTCCACCCAATTTTTCATTTGTCTATGCTAAATAAGTATCATGAGGATGGGGATTATATCATTAAGTGAGATTCGACAGTATTAGACAAAGATTTGCAGTATGAAAAGGAATTAGTGGCAATTCTCGATCGGGATGTCCAGAAGTTATGGATAAAGGAGATCAAATAGGTAAAAGTTCAGTGGAAACATCATCTAATTGAAGAAGTTACTTGGGAGACTGAGAGGTACATGTAAGACAAGTACCCTCACTTGTTCAAGGATTCAGAGAGTGCCCTATTTTCTAACTTAGCTCAGTTTTTCTTGTTTAATCACTCAGGGAAGAGTGATGGATAAATTAGTATCTATTATAATGACCTATCTTTTTCGTTATGATTAGGCCAATGATGAAAGAAATCGAGCCATAAAACTTTCCATGTAGTAACTTAAAAATTCTAAATTAGGTCAGTCTCAAATGGAATCTGAGCGAGGTGAGGTCTAGGTCCATCCGGAAATGGGTGGGGTGAAATGTCCATGTCTGGGTTATATTTTTCTAGTAGCCAAGACATTAAGAAACCCTTAGGGATTTACAAAATTGAATTTGAGTGAGTAAAATTCCAAAAATCAAACTTCGCGTGAAAGGGATAAATTATGACTTCAAGGGTCGAAGGTATCTTGTAGAATAGGGGCTTCTCAGGGGGTTTTCCGAGTCTTTAAAGTTCATGCAAGTCGATATAATGGGCATCACACTGTTATAGTGGGCCCTATGCATGAGCTATAGCTACGTGACAACTGCTATGACGGGGTCTCTATAGCAGGTTGGGTGGTTATAACGGGGTAAGTTGGGATTTTATGCAAAAAAAAAAGGAGTCTCAAAACCTCTTATTTTGTGAAACATTTTTCTTGGATTTAAGAGGATCGAATTAGGGTAGTTTCTACTCAATTTTTCATCAAATTTGTCGGTAAAGGTAAGTTGATTACTTCCCTTATAAATGGATTCTTAAACCTTAAAAGCTAGAATATTACTCTTGGGAGCAATTTTTTACTTGATTTAATAGTGGAAAAAGCCCTGGATTAGATAGAATAATCATGAATTGACCTAAAATCAGGATTTGATTATAATCCGGATATATTAAGTCATTTTGGATTGATTGTTGTATGTATTTATTATTTTAAATCAAGAACAAGTCACGGCATTGAACAGGGGGAAAACTCACGTTCTTTAAAGTTTCCAAGAAGCTTAATTCCAGGTTAGTGATGGTTGTATGTTTTTGAATTTGTGTATGCATATGCATGTCTACTACTTTATAATATCACTTATGTGATGCATGTTGGGAAAAACATAAAGAAGAATATTGTAACACCTCATATTTGAAAAGAAGGAAATTTCAAGTTTTCTAGAAGCTGGTGTCTGCATCGATGGAACCACCGACGGACTGTAGGTTGACTTATGGGCCGTAGGTGGGAATCGTAAGTGGCAAGTTAAATTTTTTTAAGATTTCAAGTCCCAGTACCCTTTTAAAGGTTCACGGGGACGGTATGTCATTCAATGTACGAGTCATAGGTAGGTCTCATAGGTGAGTCCCAGACTTAGTGAAAATTTTAGGGTCAAAGTTGGGACCTACGGTTGGTATGTACAGTCCGTAAGTGACCAACATACCGTAATAGAAACTATCAATGGGGGTCCAAAAGTATGGTCCCAAAACCCTACAAACGATTGGACAGAACGGTTCGTCGTAAGTCCAACTGTTATTGGAGGTCCGAGTGTTATTTTAAGGGCTTTTTAGTATTTTCCATAATCATTATAAGCCTATACTACGTCATTTTTTCTTCTACCCTGAGCCCTATATAATGATTTTTAACCACCAAATCACCTAATTCAATTCACTCTCTTAAATTCCTAAAAGTTGATGAAGCTCATCCTCCCAAATATTTCTCTCTCTAAGGAAGAAGAAGAAGAAGAAGATGGGCTAGAGTTCCATTCAAGTCTCAATTTCCACCATAGCTTTTGGGCTTTGAACTCCAATGTATGATAATCTTCACCTATGGAGCTCTTTCCTCCATAGGGTTCCTAAAATCCCAAATTTTGTAAAGTTAGATTCCCTAATCAAATTTGGGTTTTTATTCAATTGTCATGGTTCCTTTTAATGTTGATATAATTGATTTTTTTATGCCTTTTTATGTATGAATTGAAGTAATGTCGTGTTTTTAAATTGAATCCCCATGAACCCATCTCAAACCCATGATTTCTAGACTATGATGATATGATGTGGGTATGTGGGTTTTGAAAGACCTAAAATGAATTCATGAAGATATGTATGTTTCTTTATGAAATTGATAAAAATGATTTAGGAGTGCTTTGAGAGTGAAGTATCAATGTTGTTGTTATTGTGAAAGGATTTTTCACATACTACTCAAAGATGAATGTGAAAGGGTTTTCGCACATAAAGGATTCATAAGGTTGAAAGGTTTTCTCACCTAAGATGAATCAAGATTAAGGAGCTATTCTAATGAATTCTAGCTTGGTTTGGTTACTTGATGTGCCCTCCCATGGATAATAAGACAAGTTAAGATTAATGACTATTCTGTGAAATTTATGCTTAGCACCGAGAGGACATTGAAATGGAAGCTCTCCTATAGTAGAGGCCGATTTTCTAGTAGCAATCTCCATATCCCATAACTATGTGTCACCATAGCATGATTTTCTTAAATAGACATTAACTAGTGGATCCACTAAAGCTAGAAGTTTATGGTTCTTACATTCGCAAGTAAGGAAATCTCTTTTCGGTGTGGGATAGACACATGATTCCATGTTATAGCTCATATGGTCTATATGTCAGTTAATGGCTACTTCCCACAATAATGAACTAAGGTTACTTCTAGAAGTATCTCATATGTGTTTTAAAGATGATTTAACTTGCATTGACCATGATCATGATTTATGTTTTCTAACCTTTTTTACCTTGTGGTTTACCTTGGTCTTTGAATGTCTTGTAATTCCTTTTAGCATTATTTAATAACTCTTATGCATTGTTAGCATACTTGGTACATTCTATGTACTAACACATATTCTTGACTATATTGTTTCACTAATGTAGGGTCTGACGCTCCTACCTCCCATACTCGTGGTTAGTTGATACTTTGTAGCTATTGAAGATTGGTGAGCCCTCACGTTCTAAGGATGAGACCCTTTATTGCTTTATGTCTTTACATTTCGGATGTTGTATGTGATGTATGAGTTACTTCGCAATCACTCTTTGATGTAATAGATGACTTTGAGACTATGTTAGACTTCCGTTATTTTTTGTCAAACTCTTTTGAAAAAAAAACTTTTTTTTGAACTCTTTAAATTCTATTATCTTTAATGATGTATGATAAGTTGCTTGTGTAGGGCCTCTCGGGGTCCTACACGCCATGTCACGTCTAGGTTGTACTTTGGATCGTGAAAAATATAAAACGACATCATGCTGATATTCTCATACAACAAACCTGTTTACTTTACTTGTGGTTTCAAGTTTTATTATTTATTGTGATTGTGATTGGGCATGTTTTTTGTGATTGCTAGTTGGCTCAGGTACTATGCCAGTACATGAATACAAAGGTTAGCTTGGATACCACGCCTAGTATGAATACTAACACTAGTTGGGTTGGGTACCACGTCTGTACACTAATAGTTTGTGTGAGGGTTCCATAAGAGAACCGCGTATGTGTATGTTTGGTTCCATGAGAGGACCTGGTATTTGTAATTATGATCATGTGGGACATGTTTCAGGTATTTTTGGTTCAAGATATTGTGGCTAGAGTCTATAAGTTTGTGATTGTTGTTGTATGTGTTGGCATGTGTTTACTATGTTGTAGTTGTTTGTTTACATTCATAGTTAGAATTGGTTGTGTGATCATACAAATACATTGTGGTTATGTACTGATACTCCACTTGCTCTTTTCTTGTGGAGTATCCGACATATTTAGGCACCTGATACGAGACCTAAACTGAAGGAATCATGACCTTCGAATTAAAGGGTGAGATACTTTTCCAGGCTTTCATGGATTCTTCTATCATTTTCTTGTCCATCTTCTCAAACACAAACTTTTGGACTATTGGTTTATGTTTCCTAGTTTCCAGGGTTGCAATCCCATTTTTGACTATATAGAGTTTTGGCACTATGACTTTCAGTTTCTAGGGGTTAATTTCCACAAATATTTTGAATATTGATTGAGTTTATGGGGACTCAATCCTTTAATTGATTTGCAACTGTTTTCCTACTATTTTATACCATGACTTGGTTTTAAAAAATGGTGCTTGGATTAAATTTCAGATTGGCAGTTGGTTAAGGTGAGTGTGAGTGCCACTCACGACGATTTGGATCGTGATAATGCCAATTTAGCTACCAAATTTTCCCAATTAAAACATTGACAAGTGAAGATTAATTTTGATAACTTTAGATATTATACGCTCATACCACATGTTTACCCCTAAGTAAACAAATAATAAACTCTTTAAGTGCAAGTCTAACTAAAATCAATGGTTTCAATTTCTAGGTTTAGATGACATCATCTCCCTATACACCGATAATTAACTCATAAAACACACCTAGACTATTCTGCAAAATAATATATATATATATATATATATATTTTAGACAACATGTGTACTTAGCGGAATGTGGGACCCACTTTGGCTAGAAGCAAGCACTTGTTCGTTGACATGCCTCTAGTCGAGGGTATTTTTGAAAAAAAAATTGTATTCTCTTTGTTTTACTTTTCATTCCAATCTATCATATATTTGAAAATTACGTTTTAACTACTATAAATTACAATTATTAACATGTTAAAATAATACGTTATAGATTATTTGAAAATTACGTAAAAAGTACTATACATTATAATAATTAACAACTTAAATATTATGTTATATATTATTTGAAAATTACGTAAAAAGTACTATAAATTACATTACAGAGTTATCACAATTTATGTTTTCCAAGCTTTTTTATCTTATGGTTTACCTTGGTCTATGCATCTATTGTAAAGTCCTTTTAGCATTATTTAATTACTCTTATGATTGCTATCATACTTGGTACATTCTATGTACTAACACATACTCATGTCAACATTGTTTCACTAATGTAGGGTGATATGCTCAAATTACACCTCCCTAAAGAAGCATAAGCGATCGTTATCAAGTAAAGAACCCAACTTGTAGGTTGGGGTCGATCCCACGAGGAAAATGGTTTAGACTTTACTTTAACACACAATTATAGCCAATTA
>JAJOOS010024946.1:0-15374 GCA_029582725.1 Solanum chiquidenum
ACTTCAAGTAGGACTCGGACACTAATTGATGAAGACTACGAGGAGGAAGAAGATGAGGAGCAATATAATGATGTAGAGGATGTTGATCTTCAAGAGTTTGATAGTTTTGAAGAAGAATAGACTTTTAGAGTTCTAGTATTATCTTTTGAATTATTGGGTCTTTAAAGTTCTAGACTTTTAGTATCTACTTTTAGTTTTTGAATTGAAATATTTGCTAATATATGTTATTGCTATTGAGATTTTGGATATTTATATATGAAATTAAATATTTTTAATTTTTGGTACTAATTGGCGCCTTGATTCAAAAAGGCGAGCGCTCGCCAGGCCCTTGTCGCCTTTTGTCGCCTCTCGCCGTCCAAAACACTGGGTTCATGAGCATATCTCCACAACCATTTCAGCTTTAGAGCCTTGCTTTGGTTCTTCAAATTTTTGATACCTAATCCTCCTGGTTTTTTTCCCGTGATCATAACTTTCCATTTTACCAGATGGTATCCCTTTCTTTTCTTGTTTCCTTGCCAGAAAAAATTCCTTCTTAGTTTATCCAATCTCTGTACTACTCCTACAGGTATTGGGAACAAAGTTAGCATGTACGTAGGAAGGGAACCCAAGACTGCATTTATCAAAGTGAGCCTTTGATAAATATTGTGCTTTCCATCTGACCAACTTCTTCTCACATTTCTCCAAGACAGAATTCCAAATTTCTTTGAACTGTGATTTTGCTCCCAATGACAACCCCAGGTAGATAACAGGCAGTGCTCCCACCTCGCCTCCTAGCACTGAGGCCAAAAGCTCCATATTAGAGATCATGTTTATGGGATATAAATGGCTCTTTCCCCAAACCTGACATACCTTCAAAAAGCACCAGAATGACCCTAAGGTATCTTAGTTGTTCCTCATCTGCATCGCAAAAAATCAAAGAGTCATCTGCATATTGGAGATATGTTACCTCCAAACTCCTCTCATTGTTTGTAGACACTTCAAATCTCGTGATCCACCTATTTGTTTTAGCTGTCTTGATCATGTTGTTAAGTCCCTCCATGGCAAGAATAAAGAGGAATGGAGCTAAAGGATCCCCTTGTCTGATTCCTCTTTGGGCTTCAAAAAAACCTTCAGGAGCACCATTAACGAGGACAAAAAACTTTACTGTTGAGATGCAAAAATGTATCAATCTAATCCACTTTTCTCCAAATCCCTTTTTTCTGAGTATATTGAGAAGGAACCCCAGTTAACATGATCATAAGCTTTCTCAATGTCCAGTTTGCATAAGATGCCTGGTTTCTTTTGACCCACTCTAGAGTCTATTGCTTCATTTTGCTATTAACACCGCATCCATGATTTGTCTTCCTTTGATGAAAGCCATTTGTTGGGAGTCTACCAGCTTGTACATCACCCTTTTGATTCTTTCTGCTAAAACTTTAGACAACAACTTCTCGAAACTGCCTATCAAGCTTATTGGTCTGAAGTCTTTAAGTTCCTTTGCTCTTTTCTTCTTTGGGATCAAGGCAATATAGGTGGCATTGAAACTCTTCTCAAGCATTTCCTGCTCATAGAAATTATGGAAGGCCGCCATGATGTCTTGCTTAAGAATTTCCCAACATTTGAAGAATAAACCCATAGTGTAACCATCAAGTCCAGGGGCTTTATCAATGGCACATAACTTCAAGCATTTATAAACTTCCTGCTCCTCAAATTTGGCCTGTAGTTGTGATTTTTCTTCCTCTGATGTTGAAGGACAATTCACTAAATTTCCATCAGGTCTCCATCTTTCTGTTTCAGCATACAGTTTCTCATATAACAGGATGATTTCCTCCCTTACTCTGTCTGGTTCTGTGATGATCTTTCCCTCTACTTCCAACTGGTCAATATGGGTGCTTCTTTTGTGGGCATTTGCAAAATTATGGAAGAATTTTGTATTGTTGTCTCCTTCCTTCAACCACAAGATTCTAGACCTTTGTCTCCAAGCACATTCCTAATTTTTGATTAGTTCTTCGTACTCCATAAAGATCTTTGCCTTCAAAGTAGCCTCTTCCTCTGTCAATGCTCGCTGAATCCAAATCTGCCATTTTGTTAAGCAGTTTGGACCTTTAAATATGTAGATTTCCTTTTTCAATTTTACTCCACTCTTTGAGCTTTTCTTTCAGTGCTTTCATTTTACATGCTAGGATGTAGCCTGGCCTCCCATAGAAGGAGAAAGAGTTCCACCTGTTACTAATTTTCTCACTAAACCCTTCTGTGTTCAGCCACCAGTTCTCAAACTTGAAATATGATTTACTATGTTCCCAAGGTCCACAAAATAGAGCCATTGGGACATGATCTGAGGTCATTCTTTGGAATGTAGTTTGCTTCATCTTGTTAAATTGATCACTCCATTCAGACGTGAAAAGTATATGGTCTATTCTGGATGTTGTTGTATGTGTATCCCCTTTGAACCATGTGTACCGACCTCCTTCAAGTGGAAAATCTATAAGCTCTAGGTCCTCAATAGTATCAGAGAACTCAATCATGGCAGAAGATCTTTGACAGTTTCTTTTCTCCGAGGAGAACCTGCACACATTAAAATCTCCACAAATTGCCCAACGACCCTTCATTAATCCTCTGACCCCTCCTAATTCATTCCACACCTCCCTCCTTTCCACCTTACAATTTGGTGCATAGACCCCTGAGATGTGGCAGTTGAAATTTTGAAGTAAAGCCTCAAAACTACATGTTAGTATAAGCACCAACTTGTAGTATCTCTCCCTTCCACACCCTGCTATCCCATAACATAATGATTCCCCCTCTTGTTCCATTTGCCTCTATGTGACGGGCAGTGTTTTGGGAAGCGAGAAGCGGAAAAAAGCGACGAGGGCTCGCTTCACAGAAGCGAGAAGTGAGAAGCAAAGCGCGCGCTTTTTTCAAGTAAAGCGATATTTAGTATAAAAAAATAATAATATTAAATAACTGAATAGAGATAATATATTCTTAGATTAAAAGTAAATAGATAGTCAATAATACTCATAAGTCATAACATATAAAGCAAAAACAAAGCAGTAATAGAATTGGAAAAAACAGAGCAGCAAAAGAATTGGAAAAAACAGAGCAGTAACATACACACATCACTGATCACAGTCACTGTATAGAACTAAAAAAGAAAACAGAGTAGCAAAAGAATTGGAAAAAACAGAGCAGTAATATTAATTGAAAAAAAAACAGGTCAGTAATAGAGATTGAAAAATAGAGTAGCAAATAGAAATTGGAAAAAAAAATGCAGCAATAAAAATATAGAAAACACCCAGCAGCAACCAAAAAAAAAAAAACAGTAGCAGATCAGTCACAGCAGCCTCGCAGAGAAGAAGAAGAAGAGAACTTACAGCAGTGGCAGCCTGGCATCAACCAAAAATAGAAAAAAAAGTCGCAAAGCAGTCGCAAAGAAGAAGAGAAGAAGAGAAGACGAAGAGAAGTAGTCGCAGCTTCTTAGTCTCACAGCAGTCCAAAAACGAAATTTGAAGTCGCGAAAGAGGTATATTAGGTCGCATAAGGATTTCAGAAAAAAAAAAAAAAAAACTTACAATTTTAAAAAAAGAAATCCTAATTAGCGCTTTTTCAAATTAAGCGCGCTTTTTTACGCTTTTGCTTTTCTTGCGCTTCTCGCTTCTACAGTAGAAGCGAGCGCCTTTTCAATGTCGCCTCGCTTCACGAAATAAAAGCGCAGGGGCCTCGCCTCGCCTCGCTTCTCGCTTTAAGCGCGCTTTTCTGCGCTTTTTACAACACTGGTGACGGGGTTGATCATTTCTGATGATTGACAATTTTTAATGGTATAAAGCTAGAAGAAGATATTTTGGCTGGGTCTTGTGGAAAATGATGTGAAGCTGTGAAAGTAACTTGAATATTGGTTTGTGCTTATATTGGTGTGGGAATTCACATGCCTGGTTTCATTACTTTTCTAACGGTGTTAAACAAAAAGATGAAAGTTGTTAAGCATTAAATACTTCAAGGATGTATTTTGTTAACTATGGTGGTTCAAGGATGTGGCTTAAGTTTTGAATATAGTTGGAGGATGTGGCTTAAGTTTTGAATATAGTTGGAGGATGTCTCTGGCCAAAAACTCATGTAAAATGTTATTTTGTTGTCATATTTTTTTCTTGCAAAACCTACTTTGAATTCTTTTTCTTTTGAGTTGAGGGTCTATCAAAAACAATTTCGCTCTACACCACAACAGACAGGGGTAAGGTCGGCTTACATCCTACCCTCCCAAAAAATCTTACCATCCACAGACCCCACTTGTGGGTATTACAGTGGGAATGTTGTTGATTTTTATACATATAGTGCAACTTCTAACGAGTCCTAAACCCTTAAACTTTGTTTGGATGGTCGTTATATATTGTTTCATATTGTATAGTATAGTACTGCATTGTTTTAATCTATGTAATGTTTGGATAGATTTATCATTTCTCATCGTTACATAATGTCACACATCAACAATTTGAAATACAACCTAAACAAAAGTAGGATACTGGGTAAAATGTAAAGGTACAGTAAATGATAAAATAGAATTATCAAATAACAAATAACGACAAAATAAGAAGAAAAAAAAAAGATGATCATGCAATCCCACCAAATCAGTTATTACACAAAGCGGGACTTCACCTAACAATAAATTTAACCATACAATAAAATCTAAGAAGTAACAATCAAAATTAACATCCTATTTAAACTAAGAACACAAAACAATACAACAGGTAACAACCATCCAAACAAGCGGTTAATTGAACAATATTAATAATTTTGAGATATCCAATAGGAAAAGGTGTTAATAGACTTGCCTCTCATTAATCTTGATCCTCCTCCGCTGTTCTGTCTCAGAATGCTTCGAACGATGAGCAGTTACCTTCCCATCATTGCTCTTCCCTTCTAATTTCCCTGTCACACTCAAACCCCATTAGCTTTTATCCAAAAAAAAACATCAAATCCCAGTTAGTTTAGAAATAGCAAATTAAATACCCTTTTGAGAAGAACCATCGGGAGTTCTAGATGAAAACTCTTCATCGTCTTCTTCGTCCTCTTCATGATGATTCTTCACAGTCCTCACCATTTCAAAATCTGAAACCAGATGACAACAATCAGTCGAAACAACAACTTATTAACTGTTAACAAAAGAAGATTAAACAGAGAGACTGACGATTTCGCTAAAAGGCTCCGATTATCGAAGAACACTTGCAAAACATACACCGAATAATGTGTGTACAGAGAAATGTTATATGGCTAATTATTGGAAACCCTAGGCAATTAAGTGGATGTTTTTGTAGGTTCTAAATTGCCCTTGCAATGACACTCCATTATATTTTTTCATTTGTGTTTTAAAAAAATTAAATTAGTATACATTGCGCCATGTTTGGAAAATTATAAAAACATGAGTTTTATTAAGATATATTGTGTTGTATTTTTCTTTATGTAATAAAAATAAAAGCCACTAATAGGGTAATACATTGTGTTTCTTTTTTGTTTAATTGTTTGTGTATTATATGTTCGTTTTAATCAAGTGATTCCGAAAGAATTAATAGATGTTTCACATATTATTTTTGTAATGACCTCCAGGTCATTTCTGTATTTATGCCTCCTATTCGTAGTTTAGAGCTTTTATGTAGCAACCCCAAGTTATTTATGACTTGTTGGGACTGACAGTTCGGTTACCTGGTCGTTTGTTTAGTTTTTATGCTAGTTTTAGTGTTTTGGGAGCTTTTGAACCTTGAACGGACATTTTTTATCAGAAGATCAGGAAGATGACCTTAGAATCCAATTTTGACGATTAGTGTGAGTTGGGGGTGGGATGAGTTTTGAGAAAAAAAGTTTCTAAAACATGATTAGTATGACAATCGAGTATGTCATCAATGTATGAGCAGTATGGTATCAAGTTATACCATCAATTTTTATGCAGTATGACTTCCCGAGCCATCAATGATCATATTATAATATGATTTTGATATATTTTTGAGAAAAGAGGTTTCAAGTATGAGTTGAGCAAGAGTATAAGAGGACTATGTATTCCCAGCGACATCAATTTTTACTTTGATAAAAGAGAAACTGAGATTTCTAAATGAGGTATGAGTTCAAAAGATATTTCAGGAGCAGTTACCTCTTTTAAGAGGGTAGTTTAAGCAATTATCTCAAACCAGAAAAAGAGTTATGTTTTTAAACATATGAGCATGAGTATATATTATTGAGAGTAGTATTGAGCACCGATATGGGGATGAGTTCAAACAACTCAAAATCCTCATAAATCATGTCTGCCAACATGGGTAAAGGGTCATACTTTTTAGATGATTCCTTATTGCTTTTTAAGCACAACTTAGTGGATCCATTTAGTTGAGGTGTTCTATACCTCGACAAGGTATAGGACAATTCTGGCAGCGTGGGCGAGACGTTGTATCATCACGTAGCTCATAGTGATGGTTGTCGGTTAGAGAATCTCCCAAATAAAGTTAAATTTTATTTTTATATATCACTTATTATGTTGAGTTTAGAGATGAGAAAGTATTTTGCAAAGCTTTAAATGATTTAACTCTTTTATTTCTTTACATTCAGCTTGAGTACATTGTTATCTATTGCAGTCCTTTCTTTTAGATATTTGTTATTCAGTTATATTACATACTCGTACATTCAATGTATTGATGTCATTCGACCTGCATCTTTTAATGATGTAGATACATATTCTTAGTATCCTCGACAAGAGTCCGTTGAGATCACGTCTACTCGCCAGCTTTTGAGTAAGACCTCCTTGCTTTCAGAGGACTCCAGTTTTATGAGTTGTCAGTATTAGTAACATTTTGAGTAGTCATGGGTCTTGTCCCGACACTCGTCTAAATATAGTAGAGGTTTCATAGATAGACAGTTTTGGAGAGTCTTTCAGCTTTCAGAGGTTTTCTTTAAAACTTATGTTTCATACTTAGTATATTCAGCAAAGTTTTGAGATTTAGTAAGTTGTTTTTAAACGTTTCTTTCAATTTAATGTTTATATATGCTCAAGTTAGTTTTCCGCTTGTAGTCAGCCAGGCTTAGGGACCAACAATGGTTCTCGAGTGCCGGACACGTCCAAGGTGTAGGCTTGGGTCATGACACCACCCTTTTGTAGATGTACTTTCAAAGAACGAGAAATTAATGATGGTGTCTCCTAGACACTCGACTTGTGCGCCTATTAATTTAATTATTTTCTAATAAAGTATTCGACAAAACAATCAATATGGATTCGGGAATTTGTGGAAACACAGTTATAATAAATGAAATATAACGTTTCAATTGTTGACACCCAATTTTGACCCTTCTTTTCTTTAATTCATTGTTTTTGAGCTTCTAAATTAATAGCGTATTAAAATGATCTTTTTAAATTATATGTTTTAGTTTTTATATCTATTTTTCTTAAATAATGGATTTATCGTCACTTTATTTAAAAGTTTTGTAGTTATTTATTTAATTATAAATCCATATTTTTTGTATCTATATTTTATATTAATATAAAGTCGTAATATTGATTTTTTCATTTTATAAATTTTAATTGTCATCTTATAAGATATTGCATTAGTTAATAAATTAGAAGCCCAAATTTAAGAAGAAAAGAAAAGAAAACAATTTTTCAGCCCAACTAAATTTCACCCAACATTGGTCCAAGAAGAAGCCCTTTTCCAGTCCACTCTTACATTCCCCTTCCACGTAAGCGCCAAGCGTCACATTGGTGCCACATAAGGTGCCAACGTTCCAAAACACACTCTTGCCATACGCTCTTCACATGTCATTCATAGCCAGCAAACGCCTTCCACTTGGCTTCTCCTTATTGGCTGGTTAGTTTAAATCAAAAGCCCTAGAATCCCAAATATCATGAACTGCCTATTTTACTCTCATTTAATCTACCTTAATTTTCCCAAATGCCCTCAAAACCCTAAAAATATTCTGAATTTGGATCTACCGCATCTTTCTCTTCGCTGTCTCAACAGAGAATAAGTTTGGCTTCTTTTCCATTTTGAGGATAATTTCAATCGCTCTTTTGTGCAAGTAGAGATTCGTAAGCCTTTTGGAGTATCCATTTATGCATAATCATTTAGAAATCCCGAGGTTTTGGCCAAGGATATCTTCAAGCTCCATTACTAGTATGCAAGGTTTTCTTTTTTGTTAGTTTTCCTTTGTTTCAAGCGATTTTAGGCAAAATTTCATAAGATTTTCTCTCTCTTTTTCGACCAAGTTTGTTGGATAGATGATGAGTCGGAGATTTCATCTCATTTAGGGCTTATTATTCAAAGTTTTAGTGTCTTCAATGCCTATTTGATGCTCTAAACTAATGTTAAAATGCTAATTTACAGCAAGGAAGGCAAAAAAGCAAGGCAAGGACACCACTGGGCAAAAAGGAGCGAAAAAGATGAAGAAAAACAAGATGTATAATCACCAAAGCTACTCGGCAAATCGTTGAGTGGACATTCAGCTTGCCAAAATTTCAGCAGGCCAGCCCTGGGACAAGACCAACTCGGCGAGACAATTGGTGTTTCGGCGGAATGCCGAGTGGATCGACGATGTCAAACTGGATAGCCTAAAGTTACAACAGGGAAGTGGTGAAAATCCAAGCCAAGAAGGCAATGGGAAGGAGCATTCGGTGAAGCCCGACTTATTTCACCGAATGACTCCGAATCTGAAATTCTAGGAACATATAAATGAAATTTTGAAAAGAAGAAAAGGAGTTCCCTCATAATCTAGTCCTGGGTTTTTTATCCTCAACATTCTAAACACTGGTTTTAGTCTTTCGAGTAGCGATTTAGGGTTGGTTTTGATTTTGAAATCAATTTGAGCATTTTGAAGACTTGTGATTTGTTACCCATGCTGATGGAAAACATAGTTGGTAACTATTTCTTGCTCTTTATTATGTGTGGCTAAAACTCCCATTTTTGGGAGTGTGATTATGTGATTGAATGTTTCAATTAGCTTATGGGTGTTAATATTTATTGATTTGATGTGGGTTCAATTGATAGTTGATTTAAAAATTGTTGAATTGTAGTTGCAAATACAATTCTAGTTTAACATTCTAAGCTTGCCTGAGAAAGAGGTTTTAGGATTAAAACTATTAATTGATGACTGTAGTGGTTGGGTTATTGTGGACTTAGCTTGAGAAAGTGGGTCTGAATTCAATCCTACCAATCTAGCTTGAAAAAGTAGATTGATTGAGGTATTGACCTGTTTACATGTATTGGGCTTGTCGAGGTTCGAGAGAACTCTCTTGATTCGTGATAGTTGATTGAGAAATAGCTATCACACCTAAGGACTAGCCTACCCACTGATGTTCAAAAAGTTTTAGTAAATAATAATCACCCATATAGCGAAATTGGCGTTCAATTGATCACACTCCCAAGGATCTCTCTCTACTTGATTACTCCCGTTTGTTAGTAGTTGTAAGTTGTTCACTCTAATCCCCCCCAATTGACATTAATTATCAACCCCCTGCCTTTTAATTTTTGAAGGGAAGTTATTTTCCTTAAATTTGAGGAAAATTAGTTGATTTGGAAAACATTTTCCAAAACATTTAACCCAACCAAACATGAGAAAATTGGAAAACATTTTGCGAAAAATATTTTCCTTCATACCAAACACACCCTAAGAAGAAGAAAAACAGAACTGAACTTACGCCTATATCATAGCTAGCAGAGACATAAATGAACAACGCTACATTAGCGGTGCATAAACTATGTTCGTCAACCAAGTTTGTTCAGTGGTCGTAAGCTTATTAATCTGACCCAAATTGGTACACGCCAATTCCATTTCGCCGGATTGAAAGAGCCATCAATCACAACCTTTCATTCGATGCTTCTGATTCAACTCCCAGACAACCAAGGAAGTATGCGCGAAGATAGGGTTAGCCCCTGCGGCAAGCATTATCCGGGAACGATTATCCAGGAACTATCCCCCACAATCAATCCACAAGACTTCAGGCGACTGGAGCAACCTTTGAAGGCGCTCGGTCTTGTTCACCCTTTCAGCTAAGTATCCCGCTTTTTCCTTGAGGGAAGCCGAGATTCAAAATATGTGGGCCTTCATCGCCTTAAGGAACTTTAATCATACAAAGTAAATTCGTGACATAAACAATACATATACAACAGGTTTCAATAAATGAAGACAACCCACAAGAAATTAGTTGGATGAAATTGCAGTGTGAAAAGACATTGATAAACAAACTATGAAAAAGGCAAGATGATCACTTCATTGATAGAGACCAACTAATTCAAACAAAATTTAAGATTAAGGTTCTCAAGAAAAAATTCTTGCATATATTTGAGGATTAACCAAGATTCAAGCAACATTTGATAGTCAATTCGAATATAGTCATCAAAAGCCGAGGAGATAGACGATTTATGATTTTAAAATCATAAAGAACACCTACTTTAGCCTATGACAACAATCAACTTGAAAATTACAAATTTGAGATCTTAAAGATTCTTTATATTTTTAAGGTTGGTCTTAAAAAAAAATAAAAAAAATAATAATAATATAGAGATAACATCTTTAAATGAATCACACACCTTGAAAATACATTCTATATTAAGCTTAAACCAAGATATAATAAGAACATATTATATCTAGAAAAATTCTTGCATATATTTGAGGATTAAACCAAGCTTCAAACAACATTTGATAGTCAATTTGAATATAGTCATCAAAAGCTGAGAAGATAAACGATTTATGATTTTAAAATCATAAAGAACATCTACTTTAGCCTACGACAACAGTCAACTTGAAAACTACAGATTTGAGATCTTAAAGAGTCTTTATGTTATTAAGGTTGGTCTTAAAAAAATAAAATAAAATAAATATAGAGATAATATCTCTAAATGAATCACACACTTTAAAAATACATTCTATATTAGGCTTAAACCAAGATATTATAAGAACATATTGTATCTAGAAAATATGATAACTCATAGGCATGATATTCGGAGATGAGATAACTCTAAGACACATCCTTATGACAGAAAAAGATAAAAATATGCATAATAGACAATATGTTACTCAAGATTCACCACGTAAAACAAATCTAAACATAAACAATATTTTGTAATTAGAAAATTTTAAAAGATAAAGATGTTGATTCAAGCAACATAGACAAAGGGAAGGGAGACAAAATTCTACATGTTTCGGAGCAATAAACTTTAGGAGCCTTCTTGATCACGGATCTACCCTCAAACTTGGACTACTCCGAACTCAACCACAAACGAGAATCCAGAGTCAACAAAGACATGAAAAGTTAGATATTTTTTGGAGTAGGAAAGGGATTTTGGGCAGTTTTCGATTGTGTATTGATGGCTGAAAAAACGATTCTCAAAACATCTCCCAAACGGATGCAAAAAGGCAGGTATTTATAGAGAAAAGCTAAGGTTTTGGGACCTCTTTTTGGGCGGGATTTTGAGCAGGTTTTGGATTTTAAACTCAAGTCCATGAACCCTAGAATGTGAACGTTGAAATCTCCGTCTCTATTGATAACACTCAACTACACTTCATCCGATTCAAGTGTATGTGGTCGCTAACAAGTATAAACCCAACTAAGAGTTGGGGTCGATCCCACAGGGTCTGATACGGTAAAGAATTCGATCAATAAGTGAAAGATGTGTTCTAATTGTTGGTAGAAGTAGGCATTTTCGAAACACATTTTCCAAAACTCTGTTTCAACTTCAAATTACAATTTATTTATCGGAAAAGGGCAAAAAAAAAAACCTTAGACTATTTGAAAAGGTTTAAAAATACCCCCTCATCCATCTATTGGGTTAAAAATACCCCTCAATCCACCTATTTGGTCTATTTTCTACCCTTAAAACTAACAACCTTTTTAAGAAATATATATTATTATTATTATTATTATTATTATTATCACTTATTAAGTGTCATTTTTTTATTGGATAAATCAAATCCCAACCTATTTAATTTTTTCCTACCCACCCATTTTAGTGTCCATGACCCAAACTCAATTAGAAGACCCATTAAATTTTTCTCGGTTCTTATTAAAAAAAAATCAAGACTTTTTTCAGTCGAATGTTACAATTTTCAGTTCTATACAATTTCGTGTGTGCTGTTTTTGTGACTGATGGGAAGAAAATCTTACTTGAAATTATATTTAGTTTGCAAAAAATTGAAAAAAAGAAACTGGATCTCTCAAAGTGCAATCAACTCAGAAGAACTCCAAACTTCAATCGTTCACCAAGTATTGATACTTTGCGGCTAGGTGGACGTAAATCCATAAGTTAATAGGAAATTTGGACAGGCTAATTTATCTACATCTGCATGGTCTCAAAAAGTTTATGGATCTTTTGCTAAAATCCCTTGAATTAGGAGTTGATTTTCTATATAAACACTGTGAATTGACCTCGGAGATATGTGGAATGTACTTGCATGAGTATGTTCTATTGAAAAGCTAAGAGATGTGGGAGTTTTTAGTAGGTCATTTTTCAGAAATTTCCGTCATTTGCAATACAATTTTGATAAAGGAACTTTTCATATTCATACGAAAATAAGAAGTATAGTACTGAAAATTGCATCATTTGACTGAAAATAGTTTTGAAATATTTGAATAAGAAAAGAGGAAAGAAGAAAGAGACTTGGGGTTAAAGGAAGAAAGAATCAATCAATTTATTTTTAATGGATCTTCTAATTGAGTTTAGGTCATGGACACTAAAATAGGTGGGTAGGAAAAAATTAAATGGGTTGGAATTTGATTTATCCAATAAGAAAATGACACCTAATAAGTGATAATAATAATATATTTATTTTTAAAAGGTTATTAGTTTTAAGGGTAGAAATATATCAAATAGATGGATTGAGAGGTATTTTTAATCCAATAGATGGATAAGGGGTATTTTTGAACCTTTTCATATAGTTTAAGGGTATTTTTGGCCCTTTTCAGTTTATTTATTTTTATTGAAAAAATCAATTTATTTTGTCCCTACCCCCAAACCATCCCCCAACCACCCCTCCTCCCCAAAAAAAAATTAAAGCTTATTTAAAAAATATATATTTTAACTTTCATTTTTTTACCTCACCCTCACCCCTACCCCCAACCCCCTAGCTACCAGCACCCCCCAAAAAATATATATTAAAAGTTGTTTTTTATTTCAATTTTTTATTTTTCACGCCACCCCCTACCCTCCCCCCTCCCCCCATCAGCCCCCCTACCAGCTCCCCACCCCCTTCGGAAAAAAAATTTAAGTTTGTTTTTAAAAAATATTTTCAACTTCAAATTTTTATTTTTTCACCCCTACCCTCGACCCTCTCCCCGCCAATGCCCCCCCCCCCCAAAAAAAATTATAATTTGAGTTTGTTTTTTAAAAATATTTTCAACTTCAAAATTTCATTTTTTCACCTCTACCCTCAACACCCCCTCCCATTTCATTTTTTCACCCCTACCCCCCTCCCCTCCCAAAACAAATTTTTAAGTTTGTTTTTTTTTAAATATTTTCAACTTCAAAATTTCATTTTTTCACCCCCACCCTCGACCCTCCCTACCCCAAAAAAAATTTAAGTTTGTTTTTAAAAAATGTTTTCAATTTCAAAAATTATTTTCTACTTAAGTAAAAATAAAAGATATTTCTTAAAAACATTTTTCATTCATAAATCAAACACTAAAAATCTTTTTCGGAAAATATTTTCTACTCACCAACCAAACATGAAAAAAAAGGTAAAAAATCTACTTATTTTCCAGAAAAACATTTTCTAGGAAAACAGTTTCCTTCGTACAAACACACCCTTAATCTTTTAATTTTGTCTTGAAATTAAATGTGTATGGAGTGTTGTGTCGTTCTTTCTTTTTCTTATTAAAAGCCATGGCATCATAGATACGGGCTGCATCATTTTATTTTACTATATGAGAATTATTTGAGTTCTCACATTTGAGTAACCCATATTCTAGTAAATATATTTGATCAGTTTGAGTATATCTATTCTCTTCTATGCATGTACACTCGGAAGCGTGTTTGGAGTTGCGATATGACTCCATCTCTGTCCAAATTAGAGAAGCGATCAATCTATGCATGTTTGCTCGTATCTAGAGAGATTTACCTATCCCAAAAGAAAACTCCGCATTTCCTCCTCATCTCAAAGCTTTACATTTTTATATGCATGCATATATATTGTTATCTTTTGACTAATGTTTTACTCATTATTTTGCACCTATATTTATGTTTGTTTTAATTTATGTATGAATTTGTGTAAACCAACTAAAAATGATAGTAAGACATAGTCGCTCACCTATATTTAGATACTAGGAAATGTAGCCGCCTTCGCGCGAGTGTTAAAATATACGTGTTAGAATCAACTTTCTTTCCGATTAATTATATGTTCACTATATTATATTGTTTGACGTTATCATTATCTCTTGATTTAATTGTAGGTAGAAGGGTAAAAAATAGGAAAAACTTCAGAATATGGCAAACATCCATATATATTCAAGAAAAATAGCTACGTTTTATTTTTTTCATGTTATATGGATATAATTAGACTATAAATAGCAAAGTTAATTATATACAAATAAATAATTTTTATATATATATATTTAATATAATAAATAAATATTAAATAGGAAAGTAATTATTGAATGCCTAATTAATTATCGCAGGCACATTTGTGATCTTTTTCCATGTTTACCATCATCAAATTTTTCTCTTTCATCAATATTTATACATCACATATTTTCTGATTTTCCCTCCCAAATTCATTCAAATTCAAGATCCTTTACATCACTGCAGGAGCGATTTTGTATCCATCAGGTATCTTCTAATTGCATATTTATCTCGTTTTTATGAGCATTATATATCTACACATCTACACTTTCTTCTATTTTCATATATAGGGTTTTGATTCAAGAATTTGTTTATCCATCTCAATGGCTGAAATTGATACTCCGAGGAGGGTTACTAGAGGTATACATTTATTTGACAAATTGTTGGATGAACTACCTTTTTTTAATTTGTGTATTACTTAACAACAAGCCAAAAATCCAGGCTCTATTGTTGCAATGGAGAACGAAAGAAGAACAAAAAAAGGTTAATGACCATATACCCTTAAATCTGCTTGAAGAAATCGAACATGCAAAATTAGTAAAGAGGAAAAAAGGTTTAGAAGTGAAAACTAATCTTGAAAAAGGGAGAAAAGTCAACAATATTGATTCAAGTGGGTGCATGAACAAGAGGAAAATGAAATTGAGATTTGTATGCTTTATTTTTTAGTTTAATGTCATTTACTTATCTATCTCAACACATTTATTGTGTGCCATTGTCATTATGGATTGTCCTCTTGTATTGAAATTGTCAGAAAATTTGATTTCATATGTATGTAGTTGTTAAAAAATGAGTACAAGAAGAACATGAACAAAATAAGAGATT
>JAJOOS010024947.1:0-12954 GCA_029582725.1 Solanum chiquidenum
ACGTGTCTCAACCAAGACCGTGGATATTTCTTGTAAGATTTTTTGTTCAACTACTGGATTTTGAATGACCAACCAGAAAAACCAACTCAACGCGACCGATGACGTGTCACGTCCAGCTAGGATGAAATTAAGCGCCACGTGTTGCAAGAACTTGTCCGTGTATGATTCTTTTTTCTTCATGAACCTTGATAACAAGTCATCATGTGGATTTCCATCTTTTTGCTGACTCATCAACTCAAGCTTACGTGTATTGATGATGTCAGACATATATTTGTCCAGCTGTACAAGGCTTCGATTCAAGCTGACTTCCATTCCAAGCCCAAGCCATTTCTTCAGCTTCCACACAACTTCTGGCAATATAAACCGCTGCAGCGACGCCTCCGTGGCTCGATCAAAAGCCGATGCAAACGTATTATCTGGCAAGCCGGGAGCCAACGTCTGCGGGTCCTTACCAAAAGCCAAGCCGCAAATATTATCAAAAGTAAGCCGAAGCAAAAGATCTTGCAAATCAACCGGCTTCCCTTCAACCTGAGCCGTTTTAAGAATCGGACAAAACCTAAGCTGTATGGCCCGATTAACCCATCGGGCCATAGCTTGGCGTAACGTTCGAGTAGTAAACTCGAGCGCAGCCGTCTTCCTTTGAAAAAGCCACGTGTCACCATCAGAATTAAAAATCCCTTGTCCAAGCAGCTCATGAAAAACAGCTTGCCAAGTCGGACCTTTCGGGTAATTCTCGAATCGGGTCTTCAATATATGCTCCAAATTCTTCGGGTCGCACGTGACCGTCACGAGACCTTGTTTCCTAGCCAAAAACGGTATTGCACATATGCATGTCTGGTACGTGCCACCACACGCGCGGAGATTGTCTACTATCCAGTCATGCATACGTTCCGAGTTTTCGATCAAACCCGGTAAACTGCCCAATAAGGGCCAGACACGTGGACCTTTTAAAGATCTTGAAATGAAAGTGAACCATAGGAGGTAACATGTTATGAAACTAAACAAGAACAAAGCTATAGCAATATCCATATGATTATTATAAAAAAAAAAATTTGTATGGAGTAGTAGAAAAAAGATAAAATGAAGAGAATTTATAGGAAAAGAGAATTAATTATAGTAGTTGAAGTAGAATTGAGTAGCAATAACTAAGTGACAGACTGTTTCTTGAATTTCACCATCTAATTTTTTTTTTTTTTACACAATAAATGCATAGCAAAAGGACAATAAGTGAAATACCACTATAGAAAAGCTTTCTTCCCAACTAATTTGTGCAGAGAAAAGAGGTGGACTTTAAATTGAAGCATTGAATGAAATTAGTTGAGCAAGTTTGGAGAAAGAGAAAAATTTTAAAAAAAAACACAATGTAGATTCCCATAGTTTTAGTTATGGAGATTTTAGGGGTGGGAATTTTATATAACTTATGGAAAACTAGTTAAACTATAAATGGAACATGAGAGTGTGATCATGTTAGATAGTTAAGTGTTGGGTGAACGACTTGCCAACAACAAATTTATAGTCAAGTACCTCACGTTACGTGACACTTATTAAAAATCTATTTTTACCATTACAAATATAATATCTTTCTTTATAATGACGTTATTTGTCTGAATTTCGTCATTTTGATTGTTATAGCTAAAAGTGAAATGTTGTTGTAGAGAACATATAATTTAATGCATAGGTGGAGTCAGAACAAAACATGCTTACTTTTAAGGGAGTTTGAATCCACAACTTCAGCATGGAAAGAATTTCCACACGACATATTCCTTATCACTGAGCCGTCAATTTATTTTGTTCACAAGTTAATATATATATTTATTTAATTTTCTAATATAAATACCGGGTCTACGGAAAAGTTATTGGGTTCGTCCGAACATCCACTTAGCTTTGCCCCTGATGTGATGTAATATTAATAATTGTTTTAAAGAAAATTTGATTGTTATAATGAAATGTTGTTATAAAAAGGGTTGTTATTTGAAATGACGGATGATATGAATCTAATGTAGTAAAATTTATCAACCTTCTGTTCATTTTTACTTGTTCATTATTTCTAAAATAATTTTTTAATTTTACTTATCACTTTTAACGTATCAATAAAATATAGTAATTATTATTTTTATTATACCCTCAACATTAATTACTTGATTATTCTCCTTTTTTTTTAAGATTTAAGACTATACATCAATTAATATAATAAATATTGTGATGAAATATTTATACTATCAATTATTATTTCTTAAGAAACGTGCAAAATATAAAGTGGATAAGTAAAAGTGAACGGATGAAACAGGAGTTGACTTTAACTATCTTGAATGGAAGAATTGACATAAAAGAGCAAAAGTCAATTACCATATATATAAGGACTGTCATGATTTTCTGGTTGTGGGAAATTAAAAAAAAGGAAGTCAAAGGTTCAGAGGGTTTTTTGAGCAGAACAAAGCCTTAGCCAATTGATTGGGAAATGGAGCCTTTCTTCATGCAAATGCAAAGTGTAGATAGATGCTGCAGGCATCAAATGCTATTTCATTGAAGTCAACTCACAATTTCTTATCTTAATTACCGCTTTTTTTATTCTTTTTATTGGAGTAGAAAATGAAAAAATATCAAGAGAAGTATTGAAAACATTCATGAATTTAGTATGAAATATTAGTTTTATCTTTAAACTGTTGATAGTCTTAAAAATACGGTATTTACTTGACTAATTACTAAATGTAAATAAATCCCCATGATCTTGCAACATGAGTGAAATATACTCCTAAATTCTCATCAAGTTTAGGGGTGTTTTCAACACTTCTGTCAATTTTTTATTAAGAAATCATATGCTCCTACAAGAGTTTGAGATCACTTGGTATGTCATGTTGCATATTGAGAGTGTATCTAAGTTTAATTAATCAAGTAAATGTGTATTTTTAAAACTGTCAATGATTTAAAGACGAACTAATAATTTACGTTAAATTGAAAAGTATTTTCGGTACTTCTCTTAGAAATGTTTATTTTTCTATTGAGAAAAATGACAAACTAAAGGAAACTTTTAATTATGATGGATTAGCAAATAATCTTCTTGATTTGGTTAAGTCACTTCACCAAGTCCTTGGTTTTTTTCTCTTTCTGAGATTGGTGCAACTGTCTCCTACTAATAATTTAGGTGATAAAGCTAAATGTCATTGACAAAAAATCCTAAGAGATCAAGTAATACAATTCAAACCTCATTATAATAGCTATATTTGTCTGGAAATTTCATGTATGTTACAATGACATGATATTGATATTTGACATTTAAATTTTATTTAGTTGATATAAATAATAGTACGCAAAATATTAGTTTGATCATTTTATGTATCAAGAAAGAACATATTTATTAACCAATTTAACCAAGGGAAAAACCCCAAATACGCAAGCGTGACTTCATCACAGAGGAAGTCACCTTTGGACAGGTTAATTGTTATGGTCCCCTGTTATGGATCTAGTTATGGGATGCTGCAAGATAAAATCTGAAGTTTTCTTTTTTCTACCTATGGTGTTGGTTCGTTAAGAGAGAACCTGCAATCTCTTGAGTTTGAAGTACTCAAAAACTTGACTAATTTTCTGCTTATATTTCCTGATACACACAGATAGTTTAAATATAACACTTATAAAATAACTACCCCTAGAAACTAGGACATGACTTCCTAACTTAACTGGAATGAAAAACTACACTATTACAAGAAAATAACTGCACTATTACGGAAAAATAACTACTAAAAAGAAATTATTGTTGTAACTATTGGATAACTAAGGAGTGATAACATTACTCTCCTTCTTCAAATCGCGCTTGTCCTCAAGCGCTAAGTGCGGAAATTAGTATTTCCCTCCTTTCCAGCAAACTCTTCCTCATCGTCTATAAAGTCAATACAGAATAATTTCTTGCATTGATGACCTCGGGTGAATGGTTCATCACAATTGAAACAAAGTCCCTTAAGTCGCCTTTCCTCCATTTCAGATCTGGTTAGTTTCTTCAAAAATCTGGCATGTTGTTGAGGTGAGAATTCTATTGTCTTGGATTTGCAAGCATCTAACGATTGCAAACAAAAGGATTGTTCCTTGCATTCATAAAGCCGGGATAAACTCATCGCCGTAACCAAATCTGGAGGATTATGCAACTCAACCTCAATTGCTATATAATCAACAAGACCACTGATATAAAGTTCATTTTTTTGCGACTGAGTGAGTGTACCAGCCCGCAAAACTAACTGCTCAAACTTTTCTTGGTAATTTGCCACAGATCCGATCTGGCATAACTTAGCCAATTCTCCAATTTCTGACTTCTGATTGGTGGCCCAAAGCAAAGGTTACATTGATGTTTGAATTCATCCCAAGATGGTTGAGGCATATCTATCTCTAGTTGAAGAAATCAAAGTTGTGCATTGCCTTCTAAGTGAAAAAAAGCAAGTCTAATCTTTTCTTCTTCTAGAGTTTGTCGATGCCGAAAGAAGTGTTCACATCTATTCAACCATCCCAAAGGGTCCTCTTGGCCATTGAATCGTGGGAAATCCAATTTTGTATGTCAATGAATGATGAAACTTCCTCCTACTTCTAATCGTGACTCTCCTGCCACTTTATTTTTTCCCTTCCAACCGCGATGCTTACTTGTATTTTCATTTGAATCAGAATCGACTTAAGAATTCTCTAAATCCTTTGTGAGTGCATCCAAACGAGCATTTATTGCTTCCTGTCTAGCCAAATTGGTTGCACGTTCTTCTTGAAATAAGTTCACCAATTGTGCTAGTTGATGTTGAATTTGGTCTCCCATAACTCCCATCTCTTATACCAAGTTGTTATGGTCCCCAGTTATGGATCTAATTATGGGACGCTGCAAGATAAAATCTGAAGTTTTCTTTTTTCTATCTATGGTGTTGGTTCGTTAAGAAAGAACCTGCAATCTCTTGAGTTTGAAGTACTCAAAAACTTGACTAATTTTCTGCTTGCTTATATTTCCCAAGACACATAAATAGTTTAAATACAACACTTATAAAATAACTACCCCTAGAAACTAGGACATGACTTCCTAACTTAACTGGAATGAAAAACTGCACTATTACAGGAAAATAACTACCACTAAAAAGAAATTACTGATGTAACTATTGAATAACTGAGTGATAACATTAATTGCCCGTTTATTTAGTAGCTCAACTCATTTTAATCCGTTCAAATTCAGTCAAACCCGCTCACTTTACACTGTAGCTACTGTTCCACTAAAAATCAAGAAACTTTATCAAGAAACAAATCCAATTAGAGAAAGGTAGCACTAGGAATCAACTATTCCCAAGGGTTATGACAATGAGACATCCATCTTTAAAATCTCTCCCACATATATAGGTCTCAAATGCAGGTATTTTAACAATATTGTAGTCAATGGCTGCAAAGTAATGGACTAGCGTAGACTCTTACACATGAAAAATCAAAGAACTCATCGCTTGGGTATTTCGATAGATGATACTGTTTAATTGTTCTTCATGGAGTAGAACCAATCAACTTACACTTTAGCCGCTGAGTATACAATAAATACAAGTAGAATCTTAATCGTACATTCACCATGCCACAGGGGTTGGTTAGGTGATGTTGCATTGTTGACTGCATCATGTTCACATGTTGCTCTTGCTTGACATGCAAAATCATTTTAACATGAACAGATATCTTCTATATCATCCTCCTCTATATAAATACTTTGCCAGAGGAAACTTTAGACTCTTTGCAACCTGCAGTTTGAGAAACAAAATGAGCCACAATGGACAGTGAGAACAGCTTCTGAAAATACGGCCATTTTTTACTTTTAAACAATTATGGAAACAGGTTTTTAAAGGTTACCTTAAGAGCCATAGCTTCAGACACCATAGATCGATACCGATTAGCGCCTTCCAAGGGGCAACTTCCGCCTTTACTGATAAAATTGGCATTACACAGACTTGATAATTCCAAAAGAACATCAGACAATAGCCCATTAGTCCAACTCTCTCCTTCCAATCCACCATCTCCTTGTGCTTCTTCATCAGGTAAGCATTCTGACACAGATACAATACACTGGAAGATGGCTAATAATCTTTCCAAGGGAAACGTTCCTGGTCCCTTCAAGAGCAATTCTTGTTCTGCAATTTCCTTCTTCTCTTTTGACTTCTCCGAGCTCCTAAAAGAAGAGATCATTTCTTTAGGCATGCAAGGGAAAATGAAGTAAGATAATCAAAGACAACTAAAATATGATTTGCATCAGAAAAATGTGGAACACTAAAACTTTAAAAGGGATTAAGATAATCAAATACCAGGAAGGTAAAATAACAGTTTCATACAAATTCTTAAGAGATATAAGTTGATGCATAAGAAGTAGCAACAGTTCAAATGCCAATAAGGATCCACCAGCAAACCTAATCATCAGACAACATCACCACTTCTTCAAAACTTAAATTTCCTTAGGGAAGTCTCATGAATGAGCCAATAGGACTTCAAAGCTTCATAACAATTACCAGAATGTTTCCTACTAATTGCTTCGATGATAAATAAGATTAAGGAAGCAAATGCTCATTTTTACATCTGGCTATTTCAGTGATTCCTATGTCATCAAGTACTCCAATTTATCACCCCTGATTATTTCGGTAATACATATGTCAAGTATTGCGATTTATCATGCAACAAAGATGTACTATATTTGTTCTCTGCTGAATTTAAGAAAGAAGTTATGACCAAAGCACTCATGTAAATGCGAAGAAAACCATCAATACAAGCAGTTTATCTAGCAAAAGAAGGAAACTAGAATTGACAGCAACATAAGAAAAACAGAATCCAAAATTATTAACTACCTCTTTCGTTTTTTGTTATTGGAACCTCCAGTTGAGTCAAACATGGATGCGTCAAGGGTAGCTGGATTTCTTGAAGCAAGGAAAGCACAAATAAGAAGATATTTGGCACAAGCAGACATGTGAAAGTCTATCTCATTGGAAGATTCACTAACTCCAACTTTCTTGGCAATGCCTTTCCATTTGTTCGTGTTAGCTGAGGCTTCAGAAGACAGCCTGCTTTCAACTTTGAACGTTTCGTTCAGGGATGGTCCAATATGTGGTTGAAGATGAGAAAAAAGTTTTCTTTTCATATCTTCATTTGGAACAATGCCTAAATCATCAAGAGGTTCACAATATATCTGATATAATGATGAGAATGCAGTCAATAATTCATCAACTCGCCGAGTAACTCGACAAAATGGCCTCAACACCACTCTGTATTAAAATAAAAAAGACTATAGGTTAAATTTTTAATAAAGCCACCAAAGTGATAAAATCAAATTGAAAATTCATACTTACCCAAGAAATGAGGAATATAGCTTTGGGTTTTTCTGATTTTTCATTAAGATTTGACGAAGCTCATCCTCGGTGTAATCAGGAAAGTAAACAGGAACGGGTTCTACATAACCAGTGTCCGAGTAATAAGTGTCAGGTGAGGCATTACTGAGAAAAATCAAACCCACTTCTGGCATTTTCAGAATATCATAGAGCTTAAAGAGAAAAGGCAATATGTTGGAACTCTTATCCCATTCACGAGCAAGCTCCAAGTTATCAAATACCAAGTAAACCATTTTCCCCCTAGCCCTTCCCACCGACTTCTTCGAGCTTGATTTCTCCACATTCCCCTTCAAACTATCTACCACATTATGAAGAGCCTCCTGCAAAAGATTTACAAAATCGGAGGGCCTTTCACAGCGTTTTGTACTGGAATAACGATTGCTTTCATTTCTTCTATGAAGCAATAACTGGTTCAACACAGATTCAAATAGTATCCTTGGGTTATAGCACGTTATACAACTGCAGTAAATAAATGGACGTTTTAGGTGCTTAAATGTCTGAAGAATCGAACTTGTTTTCCCAGTCGAAGCACCTCCATATACAAACACAGGAAACATTGGAGAATCCAAAGGGCCCAAAAGGTGTAATAATTCAATAATTTGTGCACTTCTACCAGGTAAACTAGAAATCAAATCATTGAAACTAATTGATTCATCTCCATAAGCGAGATCATGTATTGTCAAAGGCAACAGATTACATGATTTTAACTTCCCTGTAGAACTTTTTGGATTCGGTGTGCTAGACAATGATGCTCTAGTGGTTCTTCTAGGAGTTTGTGGATTTCCTTCATCACCCATTTCTTCTTATGTGCCAAAATCCTGGAAATCGCAGTATAAACATTCATTACAGGGCCACGGAAGAACCCTAACGGTATCTATAGTTACATCCGAACTTCTATGCAGATACTTCAGAAACTGAACACAACTTAATTGCATAAAAATTCACACAAAAAAACAGAAAGAGAAGAGGACGCACCTTGCGGTACAGTTTGCTGGTCGTCGGAGAAACGAAATCTGCCGGAAATTTTGCGGTGGCCGGTGAAGGAAGAAACGGAGTTGAAAAGAGTCTTTAATCAATTCAACCCTAGGTACATGACAGCTAATTTTCCCGCCAATCTGAAAGAGCGAGTTGTCACTACACTCTTTAAAAAATAATTATATTAATTATATTTTGAAAAATTAAATTCAATAATTAATATTTTATATAATTATTTAATGAAAAGAAAATAATAAATTTCTCTGAATTTATGCAAGTGAAGGAAATAAATTTACTATTTTGTTAATTTTTCCTAAACAAAAGTTAATTTTAAATTTAATCCTCAAATACTATCGAACTCCTACAAAAATTGTTGGAAACATATTGATGATCTCTTAGAGCTAGTGATATAAGTATGTTAGTGACTAAAGGAAGAAGTAGATAGACAGTTACTATATGAAAAAAACAGCAAAATAGACATTGAGGCATAATACATCGAGTGTATCAAATTTGTAGTAAATTTCATTTAGGTATTCAAAATACAGCTGAGCACTAGAAGAAATGACAAAGTGTACACATGTACTCGTAAATAGTAACTTACAACCAAGATTTTTAATACAATAATACGAGTGAGAGTCTGTCACATAATAGGTAGATATTAGTGATTGTTTTGTCAAAAGGAAAGATAGGAGATTTGTACGAAATTTATGCACCAATCTGCTGCTATTACTCATGTACTAATAATAAAGGCTGTAATTGTAAGCAGAAGGTAATCCAAAAAACTGTATGTAAAATCCAGCAATCCATCTGACACCAGATATGTACAAGACTGACGAGCTCTACACCTGCTCAAAATTAGATTATGAAAATAATACACTACATTTTTTTCCAGAAATCCCAAGAGAAAAATCAGACAGCAGACAACTTAAACCTTTTGTGAACAATTGTATAAGATGTAAAGTTTCCAGATGCTATTTTTCAGAACGTAGCTAGACTCTAGTGCAAAGTGCGAGAATCAACATCAAACAGGGCTGGCTGCTGCGACCTCCCAAACTTAACCCGACAATCAAGACACCCTGGTGCGTGCTTATAAGAACATAAGATATTCACATCATGCCCTGTCAAAAGCAAGTAAATCAGGTACATTGAAAAAGCAAAGCTAGCATATCAAGTAAACAAAACTTTGGCTCACTCACTCATTTTCGTCGTCATCATCCTAAAGTTGAGCTGGTCCACTCCCTCTGATAAACGTACCACGGCGATCACCCCCAACAATCACATCTTTCAATCGAGATAGTGGACCAAACATCCTGCTAATCCTCTGTCAACATTGAAATACAAATCAGTGAACCAATTAATGCAACTAAACAGAGTAAAATTATGAGTCCAAATGGCATTTCTGAGAACCAAGATGTTTGAACTGACAACAAGAAACGTAAGCGGAACTAACAACATATATAAGGATGACTTCCAGGGTGTAATGTTCTTCTATACCACACTAAGTGAAAGGTTAATCCCGGTTTTGATTACCTAACTGTTTGTGTGATTGAAGTCTCCGGTACCATCTTATTATAAAAGCTATTGACTAGACCAACAGGAAGCAACACAGGCTTTTAACTTCCCAGAACCAACAATGGAGATCTTGAAGAAAACATGCAACCTACAGCAAGTGTTAAATGGCAAACTCCTTTGCACTTCAACACAGAATCAGACATGGGGCAAGGGATGAAGATTAATAATGAGGAGGTCAAAAGACCTGCAGATTCAGCTATTCAGGTTCACTTATTTTAACACCCATGAATTTCCAGACTCAACAAAGAACCATATTCAGAAACAATAATACTGCGAGCTAGTCTAAGGCTAATGAACTAATAACAACAATAGTGAAATCCCACAAGTGGGGTCTGGGGAGAGCCAATGAAATAATAACCCTCCTAAAGTCATTTTGGTATTTTTGTATAGGGCAGCGGAGTTGGTGAAACTTTTTTTACAAGGTAAGGTAAATTCTGTTGAATGTGTACCAACAGCATACAAACTACAGCAAAGCTGTATCAAATTATAATCTCATAACTAGTTAACTACTATAAATTCCTCGAACTGTCCCTAACTTTCTATCATATTACCCTATACCAGGAATGTAGATTTTGAGGCGCCTATTGTTTACAATATCTAAATGATTCTCAAAACATCTCTCATTTCTTTTCCAACCAAATGGTCCAAAAGATGCAAAGGGGTATGGTTTTCTAGAATCCAGATTATCTCCAGTTTTTTCCCAACTTTCTGATTCTGCCAGCAAACCAAAAGGTCTTTCAAGTTCTTTGGCATCACCCATTGCACACCACTAATATTTCAGAAGAGATCCCATAGCTGTTTTTTGTGTGACTGCAATGCAAATCAAATTCCATGCAGATTACAGAAAATTTTCACAGGCTAGCTTGTGCATTGTACTTCCAGTGCCTTTTTTAATGATAGGCAACATCTTGGTCGCTATTTTGAGTCTTTTATTTTTGCAAGGCGTCTAAATTTATCAATTAAAGAAGATCATAAATATCAAACAAAGAGAAACAGAAACCATGGCAATAATCCTGCATCTTCTCCTTTACCAGTGGTTCTTTTCTCCAGAGATATTTAGAACCTAGAGGACTTTATACAGAGAAATTGTTTCTTAGGGAAAATGTTGCACTTTCAAGGCTTAGCAGCATTCATTCTTCAAACAATCAGTATGAAAACGTACCCAAAAAAATTTGAAAGCCTTATCCTAAGGTGATTTAAAAGTTCAGTAATTCATCGTCAAAACTTTAGCAAAAAAGAATTCTGAATGCAAGTTATGTCTACAGATTGAGGCACTAACTGTAATTGGAGATTGTGAATGACCTTACTCTAATCCTAACTCCTAAGAACCTTGAAGATTTAATTGTCGGATTGGAATGATATGGTATTGTTCAAAATCATACAAGGGTCTCTCCATTTTCCCCAAATAAAACAGTGCAATTATTTTCTTCCCTAATTCTCTATATATACAGGTATAAGAATTGTAAACCATCTAAAAATAGGCAGACCATAGGTGTAACTAGAGGCTATGCAGTACAAGTATATTCCATCCTCTTCTTTTTTTTGAAACTGGTAAATGTATATTCCATTCTCTTCTGAGGCAGATGGATAGTGGAGTCCACTTATTCCTGAGAGAGATAAACTACTTAATCAGAAATAGATGGTGATGAATAAATGCAGATCACGAGGGTCTACAGCACCGAAGAGAATCCGAGAAAAAAGAATTCTTGCATACAGATCCAAGGACAACCACATAACAGTAGCATACTAACATATCCCCCCAAAACAACGGGAAGGAAAGCAACTCAACTGTAAGATCTGCAAAGTAGTTTATGTATTTATTTTAGGGGAAAGATTGTACACTTCCAGAGTTCGACAACAAAAATTTTATATACTAGATTCACCACAAGAAAGACATTAGCAACTGCACTTTCACCAAAAGTAGGTCATGAAAGAATATAATGAGATGCCCTTGTGAAAAGGAGCTTGCGCAAGTATACATCAAGATATGGTACAGGCCTCAGTGTGCATTCAAAAGTCATATTCAAGAAAACAACTTTAGTGACGGTGCAAAACTGATGAGCTATCAAGGACCTCAGGTGACCAATGAAATGAAAACAAAAAGAGGAGAGAAGAGTGAATACTTGGGGATGGAGGAGGGAGGAAATAAGGTACTTGATAATGTTGACAAAGAAAATGGGTTGCAGCAAAGCTGATGACATTTTTATCAGCTGGATCTTATTTAAATACACCTATTCAAGGTCAATTTTGTGTTTCTTACTTTTATTTATCTCAATCAGAATATCTTGTTTGCTAGTTAATTCCCTGGATTTTCTAATTGTCAGTCAATTGGCAAGTATTGCATCAACAAAAATATGCAGAAAAGACCACCTAGAGCGACTTTGTAATACTTTAACGGGTAGGTCAAGTATTACAAAGTGACTCTAGCTAGTTTTTTTCCACATTTTCCTTTCTTAAAAAAGAAAAAACTCATTTGCAGATGGACACAAAGTTGAACTATTCAACTCAATGGGCATACCATTTTCAATTATTTTTTAACAAACAGCAACAACTCACCTCACTATGGACTCCAGCCTGCCACTTCATTTGCAATACTTGCCACCTTTCTTGCTGCCACTTCTGACCAATAATCACAAGGCCCATAACAGCAGCAGCAATGAAAATAGACCATAATGCATTTGTGTCTTTCGCATGGGCAACTAGGGAAGCAGCCCGTCTTTTCCACCATGCTTGACAAGGAAGGTTAGTGGCATCATAATCATCTTCATCTTTTGTCTTTGGCAAATTCAAACTGCCCGACTCTAAGCCCTGGTGAGAGGGTTCAACTGATTCTTCAAGAACGTTGGTTTCCTCTGTTGTTGCGGAGAAACCCATGGGTTCTTCACTCTGGTATGAACTATAGTTAGCAGCACCAAAGATACTCTTCTCTTTGTCTACCAAACTTAAGCGTTGCAGGGCTGCATCTTCTTCAAATTCTGCACCAATAGATAACTGGTTACCCTTTTCATCAAAAAATTGAATACCAGGAAATTCTGGTGTGCTCGAT
>JAJOOS010024948.1:0-14732 GCA_029582725.1 Solanum chiquidenum
TATTCTATTTTAATTGATAAGATGAGATTAACAAGAAAAAAAAAATTCCTACATTTTTATTTTTTAAAGTGATTTTAAAAGAAAGAAAACAAGAACATAGTTCTTATATAATAATTTAATTAAGAAGAAAATGTGTTTAAAAAGAAAAAATAATATACTTATTCGGAAAAAGATATTTTTGACCCATTTAGTAACTATAGGAGCATTATTGGACCAAAGTATTGACTGCAAGGGCATTTTTGAACCAAAGTATTGACGACAAGGGCATTTTTGAGCCAAACTATAAACGAAGGGCATTTTTGTTTCTTTCACATAGTTTAAGGGCATTTTTGACCCTTTTCCCTAAATTATATTAGGTTACTTATTAATATAGTCTCTTGTTTTATTCTTTTTCTACTCACATTTGTCCTTTACAGGGAAAAAAAGGGGTAGAGGTTGTTTTACTCGAAAATATATATAAAATAAAAATGACTAAGTTTTCAAAAAATTGATCAAACTTATGATTTAAGAGAAATCGAATTTTAAAAGAACAGAGTCGCCACTTAATTTTTTAGTAAAAAATCAAGATAAAAAACTTAAGGTTTTCAAAAGATTTAAACAGATAAAATCAATTGAAAATAAAAGGGTTGGAAGTTCAATGTACATTCCGAGAAGGTGTTAGGTCCTCGAAATGCCTGCTAACTTGCGATTGACCGGCGATTTGACTAAAATGACTTTATTCAATTTTTGAAATTTTAACTTAAGTAAAAGAATTCATTTTATTTTAACTAATATTTAAAAAAAAATTAACTAAATAAAGAACTCACGACTTTGACTAATTTTGAAAGTTTAATGAAGTAAAAGAACTCATTTGTTTTAACTAATTATTTTTAAAATTTAACTGAGTAAACAGACTCATTTATTTTAACCTATTTATTTATTATTATTATTATTTTTATCACTTTATTTATCTTAAGGGAGAATGAACTAAAGGGGAATGATTCATAAAATGTCAACAAGACTAATATTAAAATAAAATAAAAAAAAAAAAAAAAACTAAGTAATAAAATATATGTATTTTAATTCGAAAATAAAGTGACATGACCATTCTTGAGGAATATAATTAAGTTAAATCATAAGATAATCAAAACGTTAGTCAAATATAATGAAATAATAAAGGAGGGAAAGGAAGGGCATGTCAAATTTGGGCCTATTGCTGCGTTTTTGGGCCTCCTTCAGCCCATTTTCGCTCCCAAACACCCGTGTATACAGCAAAGGTATATTGTTGTATATGGGTCATATTTTGGGCCTTTTCCGGTATATGGAGTATATACAGTCTATTTTGACCCCTGCAGCTTGCACTTCATTTTTAGAACCCGTGTATCGATATTTTGCCATGTATATCAGTGTATACGGTTGTATACAACCTGATTTTAGCTTTCCAGGACATTATTTTCGATTTCCAGCCCTTATCAGTTTCCCAGCAGCTTGGACAATATGGGGTTGACTTGAAGAAAATCAACTCGAGGAAATGCAAGGAATGAGTCCAAGGTGGACTCGGGTTGGTATCACATGTAAACAAATAAGAGGTAAAAATTAATAACTCACCAGTGCCCCCACAAGTCCAAAATATAGAATATTAATAATAGAGATTTGAAACTAAATAGTCATTAATTAGACCACAACTAAAGCATATCACATCAAATTGAAGGTAGAAGAAAGGCTTCCACAGACATTAGTCTTCTTATTCTAAGCAAAACAAAACTCAAATCGAAAATAATGAGTTAACATGAACCGACAATGGAGAGAAAGATGATGCCTTCGGGTAATGGAATAAGAAAAGAGATAAAAGAAAATCAAGCATTTAAGGGAAGCAAGTAATACGGCATGCATAATTTGGGACTCTTCTAACTGTAATTCGTCATAAACATGTATTCAAAATGGACACATGGACTTATATTTCAAAGTAAAGGCTTGAAAATAAAAATAAAAATATCCACATGATCTTAATGGTAAGCAAATTAATTAGTTCAAACTAACATTAGCACGCTAATATTATTATTTTTTAGAAAAATAAATAAATCTACTATAACACATGTTTTTGTACTAAACCATACTATCAAGCTTACGACCTTAGGCTTATTTTGAAGAGAATGCTAATAAATGATGGACAAAACGGAGGATCTGGTCCTTGAAGACAAAATAATGTATAGGCAAAACAAGTTCAAGTTCAACAGTGTTCAGATGGGCAAAATCAGGATGAACAATCCTAAAGACACAAAAATGAGCTCAAAACAACTTGACGTCTCGATTCATTCGCTCAACCTAGTGGTAAAAGAATGAAGAACACGACTTTGAACATTAAGTGCTACTGCAGATTCGTAACAAACAGGAACGAATTAAGACTAGTAGAGTACTTCGAAACTAATTATGATACATCTGTGAAAATCGAGAAAACAAGAACAATAGCGACCCAAAGTCAGCCCTCCACACGAACCAAACTGAAACTAAATATCTTTGAAACCGAATGCAATCTAAGCAAACTTGAACAAGAGCTCAGCTACAGTAGAGATACAAAATCATCACTATGTAACATCCAAAATAACTTACTGATGCTTGACTCTACCAGGACATGAAATCAGAAATTGATTACAGACAGACACATAGCATATTCAGACTACCAAACTCGACAAAAGTCAATAACCACAACTATTAATATCATATTGAAACAACAAAGATGAGGAAAATATTGAAAAGGGGAAGGTGTTACCTTTTTTTCGGGCAGCGAACAGGGACATCAAGCTAGTAGCTATGACCCTTCCACCACGAGCAAGAAATCCGAGCAGAAGTTTCAAACTCAAACAAGCGACTACCCTATTTTAAAAAAAAAAAAAAGGAACCGGATAACTTTCTATTTTTTCTTTGACAGGATTTCGTAACTGTTTAACTTAAGTTGTTCTCTATTTTCAGCTAAAAAATTTCAACCTCAAAATCCCCCCCCCCCTCAACAATGAATAAAGAGGTGGTTTAAATAAGAGGAAAATAGGCCACGATTTTTTTGGGGGGAATTCGGGTGAAAGATCGGATGAGAAAGGGACCATTTCGAAAATTCAAAATCCAAATCCTTTCACCATTTCGGACACACACTTTTTCCCTGAAGTTTCAACCCTTTCCGGAAGAGGAAAGGGCAATTGGCGCTCCAGATCAAAGCATTGTTCTTGGGCGTCGACGTGGCATGATCTCGCAGCCACAGGGACAAATTCCGCCCGCGTGCTAGCAAGTACTGGAAATGCACTGCTGGAACAGTACTGGGTTTGCAGTGAGGAAGATGAAGTTGGGGAGGTGGGGTCGTGTGTCTTGGTATTGTTGTTGAATCGTTGTATGAATGTATGTATTGCTGGAATGGTAGGCTGCTGGAAATAAAGGGAGTGGGCTGGAAAACAAGAAAATGGAATTAAGAGTGGGCTGAAAATTTAAAAAAGGGGGTTGTGTTGTTGGGCCGGATTAAAATGGCCCAAAGCTGGTCCTTTAAATGGGTTGAAATGAGGTGAGAAATAGATGGTTGGATTTGAATTAGACAAATGACCAATTAGATTGCAAACTTAATCAATTTAAGTTTAAAACTTAGCCAATTTGAATTTAATTGGTGAAATCGGCTAAAAGTTAAATAAGATGAATTAATAAGAAATTAATTATCGAGCTTCTTAATCTTAACAAAATAAAATAATTAACTTAATTGTAAACTAATTAATTTAAAAATATAAACTATTACTTAAACCAAACCAATTGACAAAATATTTAACTAAAACTAAAATCTTTTGAGACAATTTCAAATATTCATAAAATATACTAATTATATACACAATTATGTAAAACCTATACATTATTTTAAAATTATAAAAAGTGACAAAACTATTTAAAATATTTTTATTTTTTTTTTGAATTTTATAAAGTCAATTATTTCAAATCGTTTGAAATTTAAGAAGCTCGATGATTAATATATATTGTGGAGGTCCAAAATTGGGTGTCAACAGAGGTCAATATGAAAGAGCAAGTAGCAGCAACACTGATACAAGAAGAGGTGCATGAAGTGGTTACAAGAAGAGGCCAAGAGTTGTAGGATAAGGTGCATTTGTTGTTGATACTGGATATACATGTATTAATGTAAGTGTCTTATAAAACTGTCAAAATTATATTTTTAAATGTGAGTCTCAAAATAAGTAGGTTGTTAATATTTCAGCAAGGATTGTCTAGTAGTAGGAGGGTTAACACTGGTGTGGTGAGTTTTACGCATGTGACAGGTGATATTGATTTTAAAGCTACCAAGGGAATGAAGTGGAAGGGCAAACATGCCATTACTCAAAGAAAACTTCAAGTCCAAAGTGTTATGCGTCGTATTCAAACCAGATCAAAAGCTGTTGGAATTCAAACAAGGGCACAAGCCAAGGGAAAATCTCCCACAAAGAAAACTTCTTAGTTTAATATGTGTTGGTGCTTTGGTGGTTGTAACAATCAAACTTAAATTAGTGATTGTTTTGTATTTTGGTGGTTGTGTGGTTGTTCAACCAAACTTAAAGTAATGACTGTTTTGTGTTTTGGTGCTTGTGAGGTTGTTCAACCAAACTTAAAGTAGTGATTGTTTTGTGTTTTGGTGGTTAACTTAAGTTATTGTGGTTGTTGGTTGAAACAAGCAATGCCTTGAAACAATGAAACACTATGAGATTTGTGTTTAATGATCAAGAAAGCACTAGTTATGTTATGCCTTTATGTTATTATTTCGTGTTTTGTTATCATATTACCTATCCCATGTAACTGTAGTTTTATGAAAAAAGGACAAGTCAATTGAACATACACAAAGATATATATATATATATATATATATATAACTTTAATCAGCAGAAGCATACATCACTAAAACATCAAACCAAACTAATCCACAAAATGAGAACCCTAGAACCAAAAGACCTTGCGTTAATAACGATTGCATTCACGAAATTTTTTTTCAGCAACACACTAAATAAAGGAACAATATCACATTGCATATCAAACTAATGCCCAAAATCATTTTTCATCCATCTACACTTTAGTTGTTTTTCCTGTTTGTTGGTCTTCTTCAACAGACCCAAAATCACAGTATTCGCCTGGCTAAGAAATTTTGGATTATACCAATTGAAAAACTTACAAGGATTTCGAAATAAGGGTTGTATTTCATAAAATCAAAGTTAAAAAAAATTACATAATAAGAAATTGGCAAAAAATATGAAACAATACATACCCCATAGTATCTACAACCGAGAAATCTACGTCTGTGATTGTCATTTGTCCATAAAATTTTCAGAATTGGAGGAGTCCCACATAAACAAACAAGTCTCCTATTATAATTCATGAATTTAGCAAATACAATTAAAACGAAAAAGAGAGAAAAAATCTGAAATTTGAAAAGGGAGAAGGAATTAGAGAGAATAAATAGTTAGAGAATAGAGAGAGAAAATTCTGAAAATATGCCAAAAATTAAAGAAAAATGGAGATTTTACGTTTTTTACCGTTGTAGCTTTATGATGTGGCAAAAAATTACTTTCTCACGCGCCTGCTAGAGTTTGTTGTCAATTTCTACTCCAGGTGGACAATAAAGGTGTACACGATGGAGGAATAAACAAGTTCGGGGATAATTAAAACGAAATATAGTTTAGGTGTACACTGAATAAAAAGCTTCAAGTTCAGAGGGATAATGACATTTTTTCCTATAAGAAATTTACTAACTATTACCTTAGACAATTAAAGGAATAGTAAAATATGAGCTCTTTAAAAAATAACTATAATAGATGAGTTTGCAGTGATTCGAACCTGCGCGTCTGGGCTCTGCAAGAGAGCCTCCAACCGTTGAGCCACAATAGCTTATTGTGGCTAGGGTGTCCAAAGTATTAAATTTAACCATTTTAAACAGGATTTTACCTAGGTGTACGGTACAATTTTTCAATGATTGGACACCCTTAAGACACTGTAGCTCCGCCCCTAAATGGCGGAATCCCTAATGATGGAAATGGTGGAATCCCTGATGATGGCGGCAACTCTGATGAGGTAAAGGAAGGACACACAGTTCCTTAAGAACAAAAAATAAATAACAAGAATTGGGTTGGCCTTATGGAGTGGAGTTAGGAATTTTTTTACTTATTCTTATCCTATCTAATTTCTTTTGCTTCGTTTATTACACTCCAAAACAGTGTTTATTTAATGGTTCACATTTTAATTTTCCTTTCCCTCCATCAACTTTATACACAATTTATAAAATTTCCAGTTTCACAAAAGGTTCTGTGAATCAATCTATATGTATTTGTTTGTTTGGCCTCCCTTTTAGGTCTCGAAGCCCTATGAGCGAGAGGCTCCTCCAAAAGATATGGATGGCGGCAAACCTGATGATGGTAGTGTCTTTGATGATGGCATCTAGGTCGCTACAACTCGCTAGATGTAACAAACTAAGATAAATATTAACTAGTCAATACTAAAAGTTATTTGGCAATTTCCAGGGCTCAATGTCTTAAAAAATGAGGTATCAGTATTAGGCCCCAAATTGGAGGCCCCCTTTTTTTTAGTAATAATAGAATTATTATAAGTATTTCTTAACAAAAAAAGAGAAATTATATTGTTTCTTTCTTTTAGTTTGTTTCGAAACATTAAAGAATGTTTCTTTCTTTTTTATCACTTTTAAATTTAACTTCCACATGACATGTTTAAGACTACAAATTAAAAAATATTTTGGTATATATAGATATTTAGTTTAAGACTATAATAAAATAAAGTTTTTTTTCATTAAAAAGAAGAAATAACTTTGCATTTTAAAAATTAAAAAAATAAATAAAAGCTAGGCGTCCTAGTTTGCTACACCTAGCGAGTATTTATCTTAGTTTGCTAGTTAGTATTTATCTTAGTTTGCTAGTTAATATTGACTAGTTAGTATTTATCTTAGTTTGCTAGTTAATATTGACTAGTTAGTATTTATCTTAGTTTGCTACACCTAGCGAGTTGTAGCGAAATGGATGCCATCATCAAAGACGTTGTCATCATTAGGTTTGCCGACATCCATATCTTTTGGAGGAGCCTCTGGTGCATAGGGCTTGGAGACCTAAAAGGGAGACCAAACAAACATATAAATACAAATTGATTCACATAAATCAAGGATGTAGTAAAGATATAAAAAGGAACCTTGTGAAACTGAAAACTTTATGAACTACGTGTAAAGTTGGAGGAGTTCAGAAAAGAAACTTAAAATGTGTACCATTAACCAAACACTATTTTGGAGTGTAATAAAGGAAGCAAAAGAAATTAGACACCACAAGAATAAGTAAAAAATTTCCTAACTCCACCACAGGCCAACACAATTTTTTTTCATTTCTTTTGTTCCTAGGAACTGGTGTATACGTAATTGGTGCAATTACATTGTTTGACATGTTTGATTAACATGTAATTACTTGGTCAGCAGATAGTTGAGTCAAATTGACAAATGGTAATTACACTTTTCAATTCACAATTCTTCCTTTTAATTTAATTTTAATTTTTTATTTTAATTTATTTTTTATTTTACTTTTTTATTATTCTAATGTTTTCTAAAAATGTATATTTTATATTATTTATATTGCATTTCCTTCTCATTATCAACTTTTACTTCATGTGATTCCATGCAATTTTTCGTATAATCTATATTTTTTATTTTCATTAGTATAATTTTGTTAGTATTCTATTTTTTAAATTAAAGTAGAATTCATTGTTGAAAAAGGTTATGAACTTACATTTTCCTTTTCTTTTAAATCATATTTATGTATATTATGCTGAAATTTGATATAAGAGTACTATATTAAATTTTTTGTTTTGGATTTATAACTTATGTTATATTTTCAATTTCATTTGTTTAGAAGTATTGGCTGGATATTTTACATTGCAAGCTATTTTTTTTATAGTTAGGTTTGATATATAGATTATCTTTTTGTCAAATATTTTTATAATTTTATGACATTATATTTGTAATATTAATCTTTTTGTCAAACATGCAATTCATGATGTTCATAGAAACTTTGCACTTTTAGTTTTTATGATTAATTCAATTAAAATAAGTTTTTATGATTAATTTAATTAAAATATACTAAATTGAAAAATATAAATCAATTAGTATATTAGTTAGTTAAGATTATATATTAATTAATTAATATATTTTTAAAAGATAACATATAATCTGAAATATTAAATTTGATATTATTTATGAAGACTCTTATTTATCTAATATAGATTTTTACTTTTAGATAATTAGTTTCTATCTTTAAAATTCAATATGACCTTGTGATTACACTTGTACAACCAAACAGTAATTACAAACAAACATGCCAAGATTATTAATTACTTATTTATATTTTAACTCTTACTCATATGGATTTTATTCGAATTTATATAATCCTTGTCTGATGTAGGTGACTTCAAAGTTAAACTACTTAAACATTAGAATTATTTTTTTAAAATTGAAATATCTAATATCTTAAGTAGATCATGTTTAAAACATGTTATATAATTTTTTAGATAAATAAAATTGTCTTTTAGGATATGTTTTTAAAAAAATGTTTTTCTATTTCTCCATGTTCGATTAATCAAAATATTTTTAAAAATGTTCTCTCTTAAGAAAATAATTCCTAGCTAAATAGGGAAAATAAGTTTTATAAGATATTGATTGTGCCTATCATGCCCATCAACACACTAATGTCATGTCATCAAAAAATTTAGAAAACATTTTCTATAGGAAAATAAATTCTTAAAATTAAGAAAATAATTTTTTTAATGAAAGTAGGAAAAGCAAATATCACAAAATAATTACATTCTATATTAATTGTATTTTTTTCATTTTTTAACACACATTATCTTTACCTTCATCCTCGTAACCCCCATACTCATCACCTCACATTCTTATTTTTGTCTTTTATAATAAATATTTATTTAAATTATGTGTAAATACTTTCACTTATTTTTTTAAAAAATATTTCCTTTCGTATCGAACTCACATTAAGTTTTTTACTTTTACGAAAGTGATTGGATGGTGTGCCTGGATACTCCAGAAGCATAAAATATATGCAATGACTTTTAATTAAATATTTTTATTAAAAGCATCAAATTATTTGTTAAAAAGAAAAGGCCTGGCGTTCGGCACTCCCATTAAGAGTAGGAATATAAAAAAAAAAAATCTGACAAAAAAAATAAATATATCACGTGGCAATCTATGCTTAGTAGGAATAATTTGACTTTAAATTTAAATAGGTTACAAAAATGAATTTAAATTCATCTAATCAATTTATAATTCAGAAGTTGGTTGAGATATAAAGATAATCTTTATTATAATTAGATAAGATATTTTATAGTGTTGAAATTTCAACAATATTTTTAATATTTATCAGCATATTTTTCGTGAAAAGTGCTGTATCCTCTCTCGAGGTATGAAGTCATTTGTGTTAGAAAACATTTTACCTTTAATGTGAAACTTTTTAGCATGAATCTAAAATAAAAACTGTGAAAAGTGTAACTTTATATAACAATCAATCTAGTGTAACCGTGTTATCATACCATTACTTCTAATTCAATAAAACACTATAAATTTCTTTATCTTACAATTTATTTATTTATTCAAAAAAGCTCTACTACGTACTCTATTCTCTATTTGCATAGTATTATAAATTTATTCTTTAGACAATTCACGCATGGCATTATAAAACATTAAAAAGAGATAAATGTATCGAAACATCCCTGGAAACATCATATTACTAAAATAATACAATACAGTGAAAGGGAATATTGACGTAACTGATAATTTCATAATATTATGAGAAAGCAACAAATTCAAATACTGAAAATAAATTCTCACAAGATTGAATATAATAATCCAAGTTCTTTTTTGCACATACACATAACATAACGAAAGCTTTACGCACAGAGTGTCGTAATCAACTTCCATTATAAATACCTTACGAGGTCTCTCACCAACTCATCAAAAAATGGCCCAACAAATGCCATATCTCCCAAATGAAGTTATCTTTGATATTCTCCTAAGACTACCCGTCAAATCCATCATTAAATTCAAATCTGTTTCGAAATCCTGGCTTTCTTTACTATCATCTCCTCGATTCATCAATACCCATCTCAATTTTTCAAAAAACAACCACAAAAATGTCCCTCAAAAACTCCTTCTATTAACCCCTACCCAAAATTTATCTAAAAAAATATATACCCTTTTCTCCTCTGTTTCTGAAACTATCGGCCGGGTTGATCTTGATTATCCCGTAAAATCCCCTAGTTGTGTTACGCGATTTATCGGATCGTGTGATGGGTTGATTTGTTTATCAGTAGAAAATTCACTTATTTTGTGGAACCCCTCAACTAGAAAATGGAAAAAGATTCCAAAAGAATCTATTTTTATGAATCAAGATTATTATTGTACGTATGGTTTTGGTTATGATGAGTTTAATGATGATTATAAATTGATTTTAGTCTATAGTTCTAAAATCAAGAATACTGGTTATAATGAGGTTAAGGTTTATAGTTTAAAGACTAATTCTTGGAAAATAATTAAAGGGTTTGTTAATGGTTATGTTTATAGTAATTCTGGTGTTTTAATGAATGGTATTATTTATTGGGATTCGCGCCCACATCGCGATTTCAATGGCGATGACTTGAAAATCGTCTACTTTAATTTGGTAAGTGAAAAACTTGGGAAGCTAGATTTACCTAGCTATGATGAAAATGAGGATGTTGTTTGGGATTTAATGTCATCTAAGGAATCTTTATTTGGATTTCGCCATTGTGAATCTCAAGGCGCGGTTGATATATGGGTAATGAAAAAGTATGGGGTTAAGGAATTTTGGACTAAATTCGCGTCAGTTCCTTACTATGTAGTTCCAGGGATTTTTTATTCATCTATGTTTATAAATGAGAATGGTGAGGTATTATTGGTAGACGGGGAACGATTGGTGTTATTTAATACAAGAAATAATATTTACAAGGATCTTCGTATTCATATACCTGATATTCGTCGTAGAATTGATATGGCTACTTATATTGAGACCCTTGTTTCACCTGTTTTCGATGATGAAGATGGATGCGAGCTCTGGTAAGAGCTTTTGCAAGCTCTCTCTTCGAGTTTTATTGAGACGTCCTTGTTATTATGTTACTCTTGATGCGTCTCCTAAGGTAAAGTTTTAGCTTTTATATACCTTTTTAAAAAATATGTGTATTTTTTTGTTGTTGTGTATGTTTGTACTTTGATATATGAATTACAAATTTCAAATGCAATAATATTTTGGGTCTTTGGACAAATACTTGTTTCAGTTCTGCTGAAAAATTCTTATGTTTGCTTGTATATTTATTTTATTCAATATGTATCTTGCTTGACCATCGATGGATATAGTGTAGCGGATGAAGCTGCTCATTCTTTAACTATAGATTTGGGTTCGAGTCCTAAGTATGGAAAAATCCTTGATCGGAGCGTTTCCCCCAATGAAGTCCTACATAGCCCGAATCCAAAATAGTCAGACTTTAATATGAATATTAAACGTCGAATGAGAATCAATATATATATATATATTGCATTGGTTGAGCCAGTAGAATTCTCTTTATTTGAGGTTTGGGCAATGAAGTTTGTTTAATAATACATCTTAAAATGTCAAAATTTACATCATTCGTCACTTAAAAGAGAAAGTTATGTAATGTGTGTTATTTTTAATACATCAAACTAATACATTATATTCAGTATTATTTTTATTCACGATACCAAACGACTCAATATTTCTTAATATGGGTACTTGTTATATAATATTTCTGTGGTTTGGCAGGGGGAGTGCTCTGGGACAGAATGTGGACAGACATTTGGCCTTGGAAACAGGACATAGCATCTCATGGATATCCTCATAGTCAAGTTGCCTCCTAAACAAATTGTTAGTGAAAAATTACAAGATAACAAAAATATAAGATTACAATTGAAAAGTAAATGAAGAAATTAAAATCTCTTCAAATTGAAGCGTGGATATATCGCTCTATTTAAGGAGATTCAAGCCCACTGCAGTAAATATTTTTTCGGTCCAGCAATAGTCCTTCTTGACTTGTCCTCTCCAGAATACAACAGCCTAATCACAAAATATAACTCAACAACTCTGGACAAGAGTTGAATCCAAAGCTCCACAAAAAGAAGACATTCATTCAACTAATAAGAACTCTCTTTTTGACAAACTTTTTGCACTCTATATTTTCTTGTGCGTAAACCAAATGAAGACCATCACTATTTATAGTAGAAGAAGTCTTCCTAGGAATAAATAAAAAGATAATGGAGTGGTAAATAGTGAAAATAAATGACCTTAGGAATTACATATGCTACGAGGTATAATAGAGGAATAAAGAATGAAAATAAAGAGACACTAAGCCACCAACGGCTTGGGAGCTGTTGCACCAAGAAATTTGTAACATATGCACCAACTCCAATTGGAGTAATGCACAATAGTAATACACCAATTAGCAAATTGAAAAAACACTAATGGTTGGCAGCAACGGTAATACTAAGCTTTAGCAAATTAATATACAAAATATTAATATTAAAATGCTAATAAACCAATACAAATTATGAGTCTTGAAGCTTTTATGAGCCAAATGTATCGTGATAATAATATATCTAATATAATTTTATAAGTAAAAGTTAAGAAAGACAGAAAATACGTGAATTTATTTTTATCTTATAAAGGTAAAAGAGACTATTTTTAAAAAAATCTTCAACTTATTATGAGCGAATATATACACTGATGTTATTATTATGATTGCTTTTGAAAAACCTTGTTTTTTATTTTTTAAAGCTATTCATATGTTAAAAGGGAATACATTAAAGTATCCCTTGTTATACATCAACTATAAGATAACTTCCATCTTGAAAGTTATGTCATTTTTTATAAAATATCCAAGATTTATTTCTATTTATAATTAATATAAATCAATTTGTTCCGGTAAATTAACTATATACTTTCAACGATTTCTACATAAGGGGACAAATTCATCCTTCTTCTTGAGTTGTATAGGTGCACAAATCAACACTTAATTGAGAAAATACAAAAAAATAAAATAAAATTAAAACTAACAAATAGAAACAAAGAAATAGTTTTTTTTAAATTGGGGTATGAGAAGGGGATTACAAGTTGACTAATCAGATTCTCGCCAACAAGGTGAAAATATAGGTAACCAATTACATGATACGTCAAATTAATTAAGTTGGACGAATTTCAATGCCCTTAACAATGAGGCCGGACTTAGGAGTAAAAACATCTTTGGTATTCATCAAGCTTATTTCAATTTCACCATCATTTCCTAAGTTGTTATAAAATTCACCAAGTTTTATTTCCATCCATTCATCGCTATTGTTATCACTCCAACGACGCGGAAATCGACCAATAGTTTTCCCTTCTAGTTCATTTGAGAAATAAACATTGTAACCTTCATGACCATTTATCTCTTGCTTCAATAATCTTACTGATCCAATGGCCTTTTCAAGTCCATGTGAATCCTCTTTTAACTTGAACACTAAATATGATGTAAAACTTGTCTTTTTAGTAAGTTGCTTTGTGTCTATTGTTGTAGAAATGTCAAGCCAACAAGTTCTAACAAGCTCAGCCACTTCTATGCTGCATGCACACAAAAAAAAAAAGAAAAAAAAAGAGTAAGGTTTGTCATAAATGTGCATATTATATGTTCATCTATCTATTTATTGTTGTAATCGAAAAATCAGGTTTTTGTCATAAATGTGCATATTATACGTTCATCTATCTATTTATTGTTGTAATCGAAAAATCAGGGTGTTATGTAGAAGCTAATAATTATAAATTTGATAGTGATAAATTATACAACAAGAAAAACTATAACCTATATCTATATTAAAACAGGTGCAGAAGCGTCTATATTTTCTATATCTATATTAAAGCAAAGGCAGAATTCAAAAACATCTGTATTTATCTATATATCTATATTAAAGCAGGGGCGGGAAGAAGCATGAGAGGGTGCCAAATGTAATTACAAGAAATTTTTTTAATAAAAAATTATACAATTAAAAAAATAAATCAGGAAGATTTAGATTAAATTTCAAAAATATGTGTTAACTTACTCAGTAACCACCATAAAAGTTTGAATTTTTTTTTTATAAAAAATACTGCCATTAAAAAAAAAAAAAAAAAAAAAAAAGATAGAAAATTATATTTTTATAATTAGAAAATTATAATTATATCATTTCAAAGCAATGGGCCGAATGAAGTCATTTTAAACACAACACACAAAAAAAAAAAGTTGCGCCCGAGCATTTTTATATAGGAACAACAACTACAACAACCCAACAAGATAATACGATAATTAAAGTATAAGATAGCAAAAAACATAATATAATAACAAATCCAGATCGAATAATCACAAGATTATACATTTTACCTCAAAAAATCACAACTTTATCTTAAAAATTAATATAATATTATATAAACACCAAACATCAATATAAAAAGAAAGATACCCAGAGTCATCAAGAGAAGTCCATGTCCAATCGTCCACAAATGCAATTATAAGATCTTTTGCGTCTATCCACTTACTCTGATATTGAAATACAATATAAACTATATTATATAATATAAGAAGCATATCAATTTGGATAATTCTAAAAAATAAAGTACTATTAGACCAAAAAAAGGGAAATTAGTAATAATCACAAGACA
>JAJOOS010024949.1:0-17702 GCA_029582725.1 Solanum chiquidenum
TAAAACAAATTTAAATTTTTTAAAACAAAAAAAATTGTAATTTGAAGTTGGAATAGAGTTTTGGAAAATGTTTTCCTTAAGTTTTGAAGGGAAGTCATTTTCCTTAAATTTGAGGAAAATGAGTTGATTTGGAAAACATTTTCCAAAAATTTAACCCAATCAAACATGAGAAAATTGGAAAATGTTTTCCTTCATACCAAACACACCCTTAATCTCTCAAATTCTATTGGCAACAAGTGACAATGTGATTCATCTACACTTAATATTAATTTTCTAATACACGAACTAAGAAAAATTCATGTATCACACAATAGAAAAAATTCTTCTTTCAACGCATGGTTCAATTTTCAACAAAAGGGAGTTATTTTTTTGCTATGAAAACGATATACTTCACAATTATACATAAAGTGACAGATGGAAGAAAGGTCAAACTAAAAAGATAAGATATAGTGGTAGTTGAGTATATGGCAGAATTTAGTTGACATAGAATTTCATGAATCAATTCTCTGTACCTACTAGCTTGGTCATTACAAGACAAATGTGGTACATTTTCTAACACTTGAATTAGTTGCTATCATTAGCATGGCTACTTGTACTCATTATCTTCACGTTTTACATTATAAATTTATTATTCATAAAACACCAAGACTCTAACTACAAAAAGTGTCTTAGTTTGGTAAGACCTTTGTAGAAAAAGTTAGTTCTCTTATCAAGTGGACAAGTAGTGGATAGAAATATATTTCCATTGCTTTCATTCTTGCCTTACTTTCTCGACAGTTTGAGAACATAATCGGAAATGGTAACTGTAACCTTAGTACATCTTTCCCAAATTGGTCTAATATTCAGGTCGTAAATTCATAGATCGAGGTAGGATTTGAAGCTAATGAATATAAAATTTTAATCTTATTCGAGCTTGTTCGGCATTGTGATAACGCTGAAATTAGCCTCAAAACAAGTTAAAGAGTAAGCGGCCGTTGTCAATAAAAATACTCAACTAAGAGCCTGGGTCAAATCCCATAAGGAACAATTTATCGACAATCGAAAGGATAAAGAATTAATAGCAACAAGTTTGAATCTAAACATGCAATATACAAGATTATCAAATCAAAAGTGATTTAGGTAATCAAGCGATGACTTTGGGCAAAGACATAATAAAACAAGGGATATATGGGGATTGAGAAATTCAGAATTCAATCGACACTCAATGATCCATTGCAATTCAACACATGATAACTCAATAATAGATAGGCTAGACCATCATTAGTCAACACTAATCTCTTTTTGGTATCAAAGTGGTATATCACAAAATCTCCTTTCGATCTCAATCGTGTTCAACAACAAAGCAATCCAAGACCTTAATCTAAACCTCTATTTCTAGCAAGTTTAACACTCAAAAAAGTAGACCTAAACTATCTCCTTTCGGTCTCAAATTTGGAACTCAAAGTCAAATATGATTATTAACCTAATTCTTCACTTCACAAATTCTCTTTCAAGGAATCCACAAAGATCGGAAGGTAGATCTGAGCGTGCACTCTCAAATCATAACTTCAAGCATGAAAACTAGATTAAATCCATTTCATGAAATTAAGCATGGAATCAAGGAATCACAAAAGAAATAGAATGATAAATCAAATACCCAAATAACTTTGTCAATTTCCAGCACAAAGCCTCAAGTTCATATACACAATATTACACCCGCAATTGTAGCAATATAAAGCAAGGAAAGAAGAAGGGAACAAGAGATTTTACTATTAGACACACAATCTTCAAACTCAAATATGAATTGTGAGGCAACTTGCCTTCAAAGTCTTAACCAAAATTAAGATATCTACAAGTTTTTCTCTATTGTAAGTTAACAAGATGAGCTACTCTCACTAGGATTGTTGCATAATCCAAAATAATGACTATTGGTGAGTGTAAAAAGGGGTTTTGGGATCAATTTGGTGAGATTCCCAATCTGTCCATCTTCTAGGCTTTTTATCTTTGCGGTCACGATAACTAGCTCATGTGGTCGTGATGAGTAGTGTCGATGGGTCATGCGATCGCGATTTATGACCACGTGATCGTGAACTCTGAATTTATTGATTAATGCGATCGCGACCCCTATCTCATGCAGTCACGATGAGTACTTCAGCTGCCAATTCAACGTTCCTCCTTTTGACCTCTATGCCTCAATTCCACTTGGTTTCTTCAAATTTCATATAAATTAGCTCTCCATTTCATTTTCCCGCAAATGTGAAGAAAAACATATTAAAAACACTAATTCAAAACTAAAGCAAGCCAAATAACTACGAAAAGAGCCCCAAAATGAATGGGAATTAACCCCTCATCAACACCCCCAACTTAGAAACTTTGTTTGTCCTAAAGTAATGAAAATAAAAACATAGAGACTCTTATTTTTCACGCCTCGAGACTAGACTCTAGACGTAACACGGGACCTAGGGTCACAAGTAACCCCTAGTTAACCCTGAATCTGGCATATCACAAGCATACTGAAATGATTTTATGTAAGCAGAAGCATAATTGACAGATGAGTAAATCTAAAAGAGTTAAAATGAGAATATAACTGAGTTCAAATGTGGACCAACCAAAAAAAATAAAATGAGTTTGGCTCTATGTGTGAAAGCCTCTAATACTGTTGAGCTATTGGGACAAGTCCTCGGCTAACTCTAAAATACTAAAATTATTAACGAACTAAATAAATTAAAAGCATAAAGAAATGTCCTCGAATGATGAGGACTCACCACTAAAGCTACTGAGTATGGATAAAAAATCGAGTTAAGCGCAGTCTGGATGCTGAGCGCCCTAACCTACATCATAAAACGATGTATCACATAAGTATGCGTCAGTATTTTGAACATACTAAACATACATGATATATTCAAAGTTGAACAATATAACAACTAAACATTGAAATAGATATACTGAAGCATAAATAAAAGTTTATGTAACACCTCGGGTCCAAGGAGATGATACCTATGGTCGTAGTCCACGGTCCGTCAATGGACCCACAATCTGTAGGTGGGGTCCCATCATTGGGGTACATGATTTAGGGGTCTCTGATCCACCCACGGCCGACATATACGGTCCATGGTTGGACCTACGGACCGTAGGTCCAACCATTGGTGAGGGTCGGCAGTTATTTGAAAAGAAAAGGATTTATGGTCAAATTCAAACGATCATATATTTTAGTACAAAATGAATTAGGTGGCTCATGACCTATCAAATTAAAGATAATTGAGTCATCTTTCACCCATTAGATCCCTAGAATTCAGTTAGTTCTTCAGATTCTCATGAACTATTCAGACCTAGGGTTTCTAGATTTTCAAGATTTATTGTAATTATGGTTCCTTTGATCTAAATAACTTGTTTCTTGATAATTTTAGTATAATTTCATGCATAGAACTCTAAATCCTAGCTTGTGTAAATTTATCCCAATTCATGAATTATGCTTGCTAGGCCAACTATTCAGTATTTAGTGCATTTTAGTTTCATGAATATTCAGTTGGGAGACTTAGCAACGAGTTGGACTAGGGTTAAGCGTACTCTCAAAGTCCCAGAACTACGTGCCCGCATAGGCTTATAAGTCCCGTCAGTTGGGCATCAGATTTAGTGATCACGCCACAGTTATGCCTTTATACCCCTGGCAAGGTATATTGGGTCCTGTCGATGGGGCGTATACATCAGACTCTACGTTTAGCTCATGTGGTTTATGTCAGTTAATAGTAGCTCCCACAGTCAGACTCTTAGTTCATTGACCAGGTTTTCATTAGTTACTTCAGTATACAGTTCAACATGTTATCTTCACGATTAGTACTGGGTCATTGCATCCAGTTTATCTTTTAGTGATACTTCAGTACATATCTATATCCTTGTTTAGATTATATCATTGCTCAGTTATGTATTGTTCATCTTATATACTTTTTTCATCTTAGCATATTTATATTCTGCATGCTCAGTACATTCCAAGTAATGATGCATACTTTCCGCTACATCGTTTCATGATGTAGGTTCAGGCACTCAGCATTCAGATCACACTTAGTTCGATCTTCAGTCTGACTTCAACAACTTCAGTGGTGAGTCAGCATACTTCGAGGACTATAAACATGCTTTATCGTTAGTCTTTATTTCCAGTTACTGTCTTGTTAGAGTTAGTTGGGGGCATTTCCTAGTAACTTCATTCAGTTAGAGGCTTTTCAGACATATTAGTAGATTGAGCTCTAGTTGTTAAGTGTTGTTTCAATCATCAATAAACTCTTATTATAGTTTACATATTTAGACTAGTTGGGGTTTTTGCCATTTCACATATCCACTGTTTTTAGCTTCCGCATAGTACATATTTTACTTAGTCATTTTCAGTATGCTTGATATATGCCAGACTCAGGGTTAGCATGGGGTACTCGTGATCCTAGGTCTTGTGTTACGTCTAGAGGGTAGCCTCAGAGCGTGACAAACTTGGTATCAGAGCATTAGGTTCAAGAGTCCTAGGGTGTCTGAAAGTAAAGCGTGCCACACTTGTGAGAGGGAGGCTACAAAGTGTTTAAGTAAAAACTTCACTTTCTTGCTATTCTTATCGTGTGTGAGGTGTGATTCAACTTCTCCCTTCTAATCTGTCATCGTACTTTTCAAATCATGCCTCATCGCAAAGCTAACGTAGTTCCTCTAGTATCGAACCATGAGGTTAAGAATGCAGAGTTATGCAACACAATCCAGCTATTGACTCAGACTATATCCAATCACAACAATTAGTCGGCCTCAGTTCTTGAAAACACCACTGGTGGATCAGTTGCAGCCAAGGTTCAAGAATTTGATCGTATGAATCCGCTAGAGTTCCTAGGGTTGAAGGTTGGTGAGGACCCACAGAACTTAATTGATGAGGTTAAAAAGATTTTTGGGGTAATGCAAGTGACTGGTAATTATAGGGTGGAGTCCTACCAACTTAAGGATGTGTCTCATATCTGGTTCACTTAGTGGAAAGACAACAGGAGTGCAGATGCAGTTCCTGTGACTTGGGATTATTTTACCGGAGCTTTACTGGACAGGTTCTTCCCGAGAGAGTTGAGAGAGGCTATATCATAGGAATTTATCAACTTAAAGAATGGTTCAATGTTGGTCCAAGAGTACAGGCTAAAGTTCACCTAGCTCACCAGATATTCTCCTCATATGGTTGCTGATCCGAGGGCACATATGAGCAAGTTCTTATTTGGAGTATCCGATCTGGTGAAGACCGAGTGTAGGAATGCTATGCTTTCAGGAGATTAATGACTCATGCTCAACAGGTTGAGGGAGATAAGCTCATAGAAATGGCCAAGGATAACAAAAAGGCTCGGACAGGAAATTATGAATACTCTGAGCAAAGGTCGGGCGGTGGGATTCAGTCACAGTTTCAGCAGGGGTCTACAACCCCAACACTTTCATCAACTAACACTCTGTCCCCTAGGTTTCGACATGATCAAAAAGGGAGAGCATCAAGCTCTAAGTCAAAGAGGAGTGTTTCAAGTAGCATAACTTTTCCAACTTGTCCAAAGTATGGTAAGAATCATCCGAGCGAGTATCTTGCAGGTAGAGAGGTATGCTTTATGCGTGGTCAATCTAGTCATAGGTTGAAGGATTGCCCTTTTGACAGACAAAGACAAGGAGGTAACAAGACTCAATCTACTACTTCAGCAGTTCCAGCGGGTTGCCTCACCCAGCAGGGTTCCTCGTCTGGTACATGTGGTGGTCAGCACCAAAACAAGTTGTATGTTCTCCAAGATCGCCAGGACCAAGAAGATTCTCCTGATGTGGTCACTAGTACGTTAAGAGTCTTCCATTTAGATGTATATGCATTGCCATATCCAGGGGCTACACTGTCTTTTGTAACTCCCTATATAGTAGTAAACTTCGGTGTCAGCCCACAAACTCTCTCAAAATCCTTCTCAGTCTCTACTCCAGTTGGTGACCCAGTTATAGCTAGATGGTATACAAAAATTGCCCTGTCACAGTTTTTTAGAAAGTCACCTAAGCAGACCTTGTAGATTTTAAAAGGGTAGACTTTGATATCATTCTAGGCATGGATTGGTTACATTCCTGTTATGCCTCAGTCGATTGTAGAACTGGGATAGTTCAGTTTCAGTTCCAAACAAGCCAGTCTTAGAGTGGAAAGGTAGTAGCTCAATGCATGTAGGTCGATTTATCTCTTACTTTAAGGCAAAGAAAATGATTTCTAAAGGGTATATTTATCATCTTATTTGAGTTAAGGATTCAAACTTCGAGACCCAACTCTTGAGTCGGTCCCAGTCGTAAATAAGTTTTCAGAAGTGTTTCTAGAAGATCTTCTCGGAGTTCCTCCAGAAAGGGAAATCGACTTCGGAATAGATCTCCTTCCAGATACACAACCTATTTCAATTTCTCCTTATAGAATAGCTCCAGCTAAGCTTAAGGAATTGAAAGAAAAATTGAAAGACCATCTAGATAAGAGCTTCATCAGACCTAATATCTCTCCATGGGGTGCTCCAGTGTTGTTTGTGAAAAAGAAAGACGGTTCTCTCAAAATGTGCATTCACTATCGTTAGTTGAACAAAGTCACAATCAAGAATAAGTATCCCATCCCCAGGATTTATGATTTGTTTGACCAACTTCAGGGTGCTAGGTTCTTTTCTAAGATAGACCTCAGATCCGACTATCATCAGCTCAGAGTCAGAGATAATGACATCCCGAAGATATCCTTTAGGAATCAGTATGGTCACTATGAATTTGTAGTTATGTCTTTTGGACTAACAAATGCTCCTGCAGCTTTCATGGACTTAATGAACATGGTGTTCAAAGAGTATTTGGACTTGTTTGTAATCATCTCAATTGATGATATCCTCATTTATTCTCAAAGTGAAGAAGAGCATATGACTCATCTCAGAGTTGTTTTGCAAACCCTCAAAGATCGCCAGCTATTCGATAAGTTCATAAAATGCGAATTATGGTTACAGTCAGTCACTTTCCTTGGTAATGTGGTATCCAGCGAAGGGATCCGAGTGAATTCTTAGAAAATTAAGGCGGTACAACATTGTCCTAGACTCACCTTTGTTTCTTGGGTTTGGACGGTTATTATAAAAGGTTTGTGGAAGGATTTTCATCCATATCTTCTCCATTGACCAAGTTGACTCAGGAAAAAGTCCAGTTTCAGTGGTCAAGTTGACTCTACCAGATGGTTCAGATGGTTATATGGTTTATTGTGATGCATCGGGGGTCGGCCTAGGTTGTGTGTTGATGCAACAAAGTAAGGTTATAGTTGATGATTTTAGACGGCTTAAAGTCCATGAGAAGAACTGCCTGACTCATGACCTTGAGCTTACAGCCGTAGTGTTTGCCGTAAAGATTTGGACACATTACTTGTATGGTGTTCATGTTGATGTGTTCATAGACCATAAGAACTTATTGCATGTGTTCACCTAGAAAAAACTGAATCTTCATCAGAGGTGATGGCTTGAATTCCTCAAGGATTATGACATGAATGTGCTTTACTATCTGGTAAGGCCAATATAGTGGCCAATGCTCTCAGCAGACTGTCTGTGGGTAGTGTAGCACATGTTGAGGAAAAAAAAGAAAGAGTCGGCAAAATATGTTCACCGGCTTGCATGCTTAGGAGTTTGCCTTATGAACACGTCAGATGGTGGTGTGATAGTTCAGAATGGATCAAAATCCTCATTGGTAGAGGAGGTTAAGGAAAAATAGGACATCGATCCAATATCACTTTAGTTGAAAGATGTAGTTCATCAGCAAAAGTTGAGGTTTTCTACCTAGGGGCAGATGGTTTACTTCGTTACCAGGGTCACTTCTGTATTCCAAATATGGGTGAGTTAAGGCAACAGATCCTTACAAAAGCCCATAATTTCATATATTCTATTTATCTGGATGCCACTAAGATGTATCATGATCTACGGTATGTCTATTAGTGGAACGACATGAAAAGGGACATCACAAATTTTATGGCTAAGTGTCCTAACTATCAAAAGGTTAAAGTAGAACATCAAAAACTAGAAGGTGTGACTCAGAAGATTTGCATTCCTACATAGAAGTGGGAAGTGATAAACATGGACTTCATTACGGGCTTACCTCGTACTCGCAGACAACATGACTCCATTTGGGTGATAGTGGATAGAGTTACTAAGTCAGCTCACTTTTTTGCCGTCAAGACTACAGATTCGGCGGATGACTTTGCCAAACTCTACATCAATGAGACATTCAGGTTGAATGGGGTTCCCTTGTCTATCACTCAAATAGAGGTCCTCAGTTTACATTCAATTTCTGGAAGTCATTTTAGAAACGTCTTGGTACTCAGGTAAATCTCAGTACAACATTTCATTCGCGGACGGATGGTCTGGCAGAGCATACTATTCATACCTTAGAAGACATATTGAGAGCTTGCGTGATCGATTTCAAGGGTAATTGGGATTATCACCTACCTCTCATAGAGTCCACCTATAATAAAAGCTTTCATTCTAGTATTTAGATGACCCCGTATGAGGCACTTATGTGGGTAGGGGCAGATCTCTGGTGGGTTGGTTTGAAGTAGGTAAAGCAGCCTTGATTGGGCCACAATAGGTTCATGAGGTGATGGACAAAGTTCAACTCATCAGAGATAGACTAAAGACAACTCAGAGTCGTCAGAAGTCCTATGCAGATGTGACAAGAAGGGAGTTAGAGTTTGAAATCGATGATTGGGTTTTCTGAATGTGTCACCTATGAAGGGGATGGTGAGATTTGGCAAGAAAGGGAAGCTCAGTCCCAGATTTGTACATCTCTACAGAATCTTGAAAAGGGTTGGTAATGTGGCTTATGAGTTAGAGTTGCCAGCAGAACTAGCAGTGGTTCCTGCAGTCTTTCACATTTCTTTGTTGAAGAATTGTGTGGGTGATCCAATATCTATAGTGTCATTAAAGAGTGTAGCTCTGAAGGATAGTCTCACTTATGAAGAGGTGCCAGTTCAGATTCTTGACCGCCAGGTTCGTAAGTTGAGAAATAAGGAAGTTAGTTTAGTAAAGGTGTTGTGGAGGAGTCAATCCATAGATGGAGCTACTTGAGAATGATAACAGCCATGAGAGCCAAGTACCCTCACCTCTTTCCTTCAGATTCAGTTTAAGCTTGAGGTAATAGTTCCTCTCCAGTATCTCAACTTACTCTAGTGTAATTCAGCCTCAGTATCTTTTTTCCTCAGTTATCCTTGTATTTCAGCCTCTTTGCATGCTCATGGAACTCAATTAAGATAGATATCAATTTGTAGTACTTAGTGGTAGGGATTGCAACTCCTTCTATCCATACTCAATTTGTATAGTCTTTATTCGAGGATGAATGTTCCCAAGGGGGAGATAATGTAACACCTCAGGTCCAAGGAGATGAGACCTACGGTCGTGGTCCATGGTCCGTCGATGGACCCACGATCCGTATGTGGGGTTCCATTGTTGGGGTCAAGGATTTAAGGGTCTCTGATCTTACCCACAGCCAACCAATACGATATGTTGTTGGACCTACGGACCGTAGATCTGGCCGTTGGTGAGGGTCGACAATTATTTGGAAAAAAATGGCTTTTGGGTCAACTTCAAGTGGTCATATCTTTTAGCACAAAATGAATTAGGTGGCCCATGACTAATCAAATTAAATATAATTGAGTCTTCTTTCCAACGCCATTGAATTTGCCAAAATCCAAGATCGAAGTAAAAAGTTACGCTTGTTTCAGTAAAGCCCTGTTCGGCAGGGCCTTAAACCATGACCTAGTTGACGGGTAGTGGTTCAAATGATGAACCGCCAGTCCCACCGTGAATGGCACTTCGTTAGTTTTAAGTCAGGGTCATTTTGGTGTTTTCCCCTAGGCGTTGGGCACTTAAACTACGTTGTTTGATGCCTAAACTATGTTGTTTTACTCAGTCTAAACCTAATAATCCAGTCAGAACCTACCCAAAACCCTCATTCTCCAAAAATCACCCAACTTAGAGCGAAAAGAAGAAAAAGAGGCGACCAGTTCTCTCAAGAACAAGCAGAAGTGTTCTTCGAAGTTCACCCTCAAAATCTAAAGGATTTCTTCTTAGATTTTGTCACCAGGTATGTGGAATTTCACTAGTGGGTTCCTTTCACCCAATAGGTCCCTAGAATTCAGTTAGTTCTTCAGATTCTCATAAATTGTTCAGACCTAGGGTTTCTAGATTTTTACGATTTATTGTGATTATAGTTCCTTTAATCTAAATAACTTGTTTCTTGATAATTTTAGTATAATTCCATGCATATCACTCAGAATCCTAGCTTGTGTAAATTTATTCTAGTTCATGAATTATACTTGCTAGGCCAACCAGACATAAATTCATGCATCAGATTTTGAATGTTATATTCTCAATATATAAATATTGCATTCTCAGGTAACATGTCAATTTTGAGCTATTCATTATATAGTGCATTTTAGTTTCATGAATATTTAGTTGGGAGTAGACTTAGTACCGAGTTGGATTAGGGATCAACATACCCTCAAAGTCCCAGAACTACGTAACCACGTAGGCTTATAAGTCCCCTCAGTTGGGCATCAAATTTAGTAACCACACCACAATCATGCCTTTATACCCCTGACAAGGTATATTTGGTCCTCTCAATGGGCCGTATACATCAGACTCCTTGTTTAGCTCACGTGGTTTATGTTGATTAACAGTAGCTCCCACAGTCAGGCTCTTAGTGCGTTGACTAGGTTTTTAGCAATTACTTGAGTATATAGTTCAGCATGTTATCTTCACGATTAGCACTTGGTCATTGCATCCAGTTTATCTTTCAATTATACTTCAGTACATATCTATATCCTTGTTTAGATTATATCATTCCTCAATTATGTATTGTTCAACTTATATTCTTTGTTTATCTTAGCATATCTATATCCTGCATGCTCAGTACATTCCAAGTACTAACGCATATTGTCACGCCCGGAACCTACACCCTGGATGCAACTAGCACTTGAAAACCATTGATGGTTCCCAAGAGAACCCTTGGCCTTACTCATTACTCAGCGGAAGAGTTACTCAAGAAAAATGAAAACATATGATACAAAAATAACTTTAAAAACTTAATTTAAACTCAACTCCAATAATCGTTTGAAAATAATTTAACAAGTATTAGTTAAATGCCTCATTGACTAAAAATATTACAATAACAAAGGAAATAATGATAGACTCCTCGACCTTTAAACTATCTATGAAGCCTTTACTATTACAGAAGGATTATCGTGATAAGACCCACGAAATCCTAACAAACTGAAAGTAAAATTGGAACCCTCCGGAAGCAAGGAGGCTCACCAAAGCTAATTGGAACTATAAGTGTTATCAACAGAGTGTCTGTTGATGAGCCTTAATACTTATATTTGCATTATAAAAAATGCAGGTCAAATGGCGTCAGTACATGGAATGTACGATCATGTAAGCGGAATTCTAAAGCATAAACATAAGCTTGAACTGATAGAAAAGAAACATACTTACCTCTTCTGAAACTCACTCAACTCAAGTCAAACTCCACTCAAGGATAGGATACTCAACTCAAGGATAATATACTTAACTCAAAGGTAAGATACTCAACTCGAAGAGACTAGACTCAAGATACGCAACTTAAAGATACTCAACTCAAGATAAAGAAACAATAAAAGATGCAATATATGAAAAGCTTTTAAAACATTAGATAATAACTTAATGTATTTAAAAATATAATAATAACTCAATTGTATGTAAAAATACAATAATATCTCTTATTTGGGAGATTCTCTAACCGACAATCATCACTATGAGGTATATGATGATATAGCGTCTCGCTCACACTGACAATAATGTCGTATACCTTGTCGGAGTATAAGACATCCTCAACTAAGTGGATCCACTAAGCTATGCTTAAAAATAAATAATGAATCATCTAAAAAGTATGACCGCTTTTACTTATGTTGGCATACATGGTTTATGAGGACTTTGAGTTGTCTGAACTCGTCCCCATATCGGTGCTCAATACTACTCCCAATAGTATAACTCATTCTCATATGTTTAAAAATATTTTCTCATCCTCAAACTTTAAGATTATTACTCAAAAGGTTCTCTTAAAAGAGATAGTGCTCAAAACTCCTCATGAACTCATTTGGAAATCAAAGTTTCCTCTCATCTTAAATGTAATAACATTTACTCTTGGGAATACTTAGTTCCCATATTTTCATTTTGAAAAAAATGAAACTCTACTCTCTTCATCCTCATCCTCATTTACTCAAGTCTTAAAACAAATTATAAATAATTGTAAAAGACTTCTGAAAATAGGGTTCATGCCGAATTATGGATGTGAACGACTTAATTCAACGGTTTCAATAACCATACATAGAACTCAATACTCGGAACTCAACAACTCCAGAACTTAAGGACTCAATGATACTACTCATCTCAAAAATGTTCGACTCATATGGTTGATGCATAATTTATGAGCATGAACGACTCAACCCAAGGACCTTCATGTATAACATCTGGTAGTCCCATAATTAGGAATATAATCTCAAAGGAATTACGAACTCAATACTCAAGAACTTATAACTCGAATATACTACTTCTCTCAATAACCTTCAATTCATAGAGTTCATATGAAATTATGGATATCAACAACTCGACTCAAGTGTCTCAATGAAAATATAGAACTCATTGGTACAACTATTCTCATTCTCATACTTACTTCCTCAAAACTTAGCTCAAATAGATAGTTGATCTCAAGGGATTCACAATTTAACTCAAAGACTTTCTTGAACTCTACTCTTAACTCTTTCTTGAATTTGAATTATGAATTCAAGAGTTATGATTCATGATATATAGGATCTCTTGATGATTATATGTGATTTAAAATAGTAAAATCAGGAAAGGAGTGAAGGTACACTTTAAGAGAACTCAGACGGGACGAATGACGAAACAATGATGGGGCAGGCAACCCTGGTGAACTGAGTGTCACGGGACGCCAACCCCTAAACTTCCAATTTTATGGCGCGGCGCGCCATCACTCCTGCCCAAAAAATCCGATGAATTTTCTTCCTCGATATTTTGGCCCTAATTCACCTAGAATCGAATGGTTTCTCCCAAACTCTCTTAGATTTATTTACCCAACTTAATTACATGAAAATATACTCGAAAACTCTTAAGAACAATGCTTATTAACAAGATACTCGCCTCAAGAACTTAACCAACCATCATAATTCAAGAATGAAGAACAACACCTCAAGAATTTCATCAAGAACCTCAATATACTCAATCTCATGGATGAATTTGAAAGTGGTAACTCATGATTGGTGTGTGGGTGAATGAATCCAACACTATGAAAGCTTACATACCTCTTAAGGATCAAATCGTTGGCGAAATCCCTCGAATATCGCAAGAATCTTGAATGCTTGAAGTTTTTCTCCTTTTTCTCCTCTTTAACTCATCTCAAAAACCCTAAGCGTGTTTAGGAATAACTAAAACTGATTCCAATCAGTTTAGACCCCTAAAATGTTAACAAAAATGATCTAGGCTAGTGGGTTAAGGAAAAGACCAAAATACCCTTCATTAATTTGGGTAAATTTACTTAACTAGACAGGCTGAACTCAAACGAGAATATCTCCCTCATCCGAACTTGAATTTTAGGAAACTCGGGGGCGTTGGAAAGAGGGCTCAGAGATCTTTCATTTGATATCTTATGGATCTCCTAACACATTATGTGCTAAAAGTTATGGTCGTTTGAAGTTGACTCAAAACTTAAAAGAACTTACGATTGACTTGGATGAGTTTGTCTTTAGTTATTTTTGGAACTCAAGGTGCTACATCTATTGACCTTAACACTTAAGAAAATTTAAATTCCTCGATAAAATCTTACTCATTACGAAGAATGGTTTGAGTCTTGGCTTAAAAAAAATTCCAGGGTGTTACACATACTTTGCGCTACATCGTTTCATAACGTAGGTTCAGGCACTCAGCATTCAGATCACGCTTAGTTCGATCCTCAGTTCAACTTCAATAGCTTCAGTGGTGAGTCCTCATACATCGAGGACAATAAAAATGTTTTATCTTTAGTCTTTATTTTCAGTTAGAGGCTTTTCAGACATAGTAGTAGATTTAACTGGAGTTGTTAAGTGTTGTTTCAGTCATCACTAAACTCTTATTATATTTTACATATTTAGACTAGTTGAGTTTTTCCTCATTTCAAATATCCATTGTTTTTAGCTTCCCCATAATGCATGTTTTACTTAGTCATTTTCAATATGCTTGATATATGCCAGACTTAAGTTTAGCTTGGGTTCACTTGTAATCCTAGGTCATGTGTTAAGTCTGAGGGGTAGCCTCGGGGCGTGACAGCTGAGTTGAATGAAATGACCAAATACTAATCATGAAGATAACATGTTGAATTGAATACTGAAATAAATATTGAATACATGGTTAGTGCAATCTGAATCTGACTGTGGGAAATACTATGAACCGACATAAACCATGTAAGCTAAACGTGGAGTCCGATGTGTACGCCCCCTTGAGAGGACCCAATATACCTTACCAGGGTATAAAGGCATGATTGTGGCGTGATCACTAAAATTGACGCCCAACAGAGGGGCCTTATAAATCTAGTGGGGCACTTAGTTTTGGGACTTGATGGTACACTGAACCCTAGTCCAACTCGGTGCTAAGTCTACTCCAACTGAATATAAAGCTAAAGTGCAATTAAAATACTGAGTAGCTAAAAATGCTGATAATTATCTGAGAATGCAACATATATATACTGAAATATATGGCATTAAAATTTTGAAGATTGATTGTCTTACTAATCTGCCTAGAAAGTATAATTCATGAAATACTGATAACTAACACAAGCTAGGGTTTCTGAGCTCTTTACATAGGACTACACTAGTTCTCCAAGAAATATGTAATTAACATTATAGACACTATAACAACTGAATTACAATGAATCCCTGATGTTCGACGTAATTAAGACACAACTTCCAATACAAGTGTCTACGGTCGTTCAATAGTAATATAACCCAACCAAGGGTTGGGGTCGAGTCCGAAGGGAGCAGTTCTTAGAATTAAGAGTTAAGCATGAATATGCTAAAATTAATCATAGCTAAAAACATTTTCAAAGAAAAACATTATAAATTAAAGGGGTTTTGACACAAGTGTCAATTATCAAATGGGGGGTTTATACCAACTACAACTAAAAAATCAGCAAAAATAAAAGAATACGAATGTGATAATTGACACTTGTGTCAAAACCCCTTTAATTTATAATGTTTTTCTTCGAAAATGTTTTTAGCTATGGTTAATTTTAGCATATTCATGCTTAACTCTTAATTCTCAGAACCTCTTCCTTGGGACTCGACCTCAACCCTTGGTTGGGTTATATTACTATTGAACGGCCGTAGACACTTGTATTGGAAGTTGTGTCTTGATTACGTCGAACATCAATTCTCTTTACTCCATTTCTGTTACTTTTTAGACTATTTTATTATTATTTTCAATTTGAGGACAACTGTTAGTTTTGTTTGGCGGGGTGAGGTATTTCCATACCTACCTCTATTTGGATGTTTTTGTGAATATTGTTGTTGTTGGTTTTGGTTTTGTTAGTGTTGGATCTTCTCTTGTATTTATATATATATATATCTTGGTTTTTTATCCATATTGGTCCATTGTTTTTTGCCACCTCTTGATGTGTGTGAATGTGGTTGTTCTTTTGCAATTTCGAGTGTCGGTTTTGGTCAATATCGATGACTTCAATAGTGTTCTCAATTGAACAATATAAGTGTATGGATACGATGAGGCACATTGAGTTACATAGGTCTTATGTGAACTCCTAGTATCTCGTTATGACTAGTCGGTTGTTGAGTTGATCTTTTGTGATGATCATTGCACGCTAGCAGAAAATTGTAGAGTCTTGTTTGATGATTGTATCAAATGCCATGTGTGGTGAGGTTGTCTTGAATGTGTGTTTGATGGAGCCTAGAATTTTCCCCGTTAGTCCAATTGATTAATTGAAGCAAGCGATTGAAATGATCTTAGGCAAAAATTTGTGAAGAGTGAACCAAATTGATAGTTACCTCTTTGTGACAACCTTGTGAGAGTGTGAACCTAGCTTGGCACCCTTTTGAGCCTATAATTTTCTTTGGAAGAACCTTGAGCAACGTTGACCTCCTTGTCCCATCACACATAACCTTCATGAAGTATTGGCTTATTTGAATAGCTAACTTAGGTCAAAAGCCTAAGCTGGGGTGTGGTGAAAAAGAAGGAAAATCAAGCAATGTTAAAAATCCGCCTTTGAATGAATGGTTTGAAAAGAATAGAACCCATCTATGTAAAAAAAGGAAAAGAAAAGAAAAAGGTGAAATGGAAAAAGACTAAAAAAGAGAAGAGTTCGTGAAATAAAGTGTGTGAAAAGACCAAAAGAAATGGGGTATCCAATGAGTCATGTTTAAATGAATAATAGAGTGGATCATAGAATGTGAAAGAGAAGGAGAAAAAGTGATTTGCAGGCCATGCTTCATGAGGGTAGAAGTCACTAGACCGAAATGATCATACCTTTACACTCATCCCCATTACGAGTAGGGGTGGGCGTTTGGTCGGTTCGGTTCGGTTTGTAAATTTCGGTTCGGTTTTTCGGTTTTCGGTTTGGCAAAAATGTGAAACCAAACCAAATTGAAATAAATTCGATTCAGTTCGGTTATCACAATTTCGGTTCGGTTTATTTTGGTTCGGTTTCGGTTTAACCAAATTTAATAAATAGTAGTACATTTTCAAAATTCAATCAATTTTGTTCACTTTTTTTACGTCTCACCTTTTTTTTTCCAGATACAAGGAACCAAAAACAAACAAAGAGCATTATAATAGTTATAACTTATAACACCAAACAAGCTAAGCTAACTTCCAATATGTGGAAAATCGAGTCTGCCAACCAAACTTGGCTAACTCCTTCACGATTACGCCATTCACAGTAGTAGACAACTTAGAATCAGAAACATTCATCCTTTCACTATATGCACATATTCATTACAAATACAGAGCCCTTTCTTTCCTTTTCTTAAGTGCAGTTGGAGGATCATTTTTCATGTACAATACAAGACATTGACAGAAAAATACTCATAGTGGACACCGAAAAGAACGTCGTTCCCATTCAAGAATAAATTAGGTAGACCAATACAAATACAACTTTGAAGGAGAGCAGTGGTCACTGGTCATTAGGGGAATAAAAACATTAATGTGATAAAAAGAGTTACAAACTAAATTTACAGCAGGCAGCATTGCAATTTGCAGCAACCAGCTTGCCTGGCAGTATTGCAAATTAAATTTGCAGCAAGCACTCAGCGAGGACTGAGCGGCGGGCTGCAAGCACTCAGCGAGGGATTTCAAGTCTGATTGGAATTTGGGCAGCGGCTGGCCTGAACTTAAGAGATGTTGGACGATGAGCTGAGAGATGAGAGTTCAGAGACGACTGACGAGAGTTGAGAGATAGGAGTTAGGGTCTTGGGGATTTCACTCTTTCAGTTTACGGATTTCAAGTCTGATTGGAATTTGGGCCACATTTGTGGGCTAGAGGTAATGGGCTGGCTGGAGCATGGGCTGAAGACTAAAGTAATTTAATGAAGGGTGTAAAGAATATATATATATATATATATATATATATATATATATATAATATATCAGTTTTTCGGTTAACCAATTTTCTTTAGCTAAAAA
>JAJOOS010024950.1:0-10711 GCA_029582725.1 Solanum chiquidenum
GTAGCTCTGTACTAGTGACTTCCAGGTTCTGGGAGGGATCTTTATTTGTATTTATGTTTTGGTTTGCTTCCACCTGTTTATATTGTTATTTGCCTACTCTTGTTTAGTTTCTACCCTCAGACCCATTACTAGTTGTTCCGGGTTACGGGTTGGCTTACGTGCTGGTGGGTTATAGTAGGTGCCATCATGACTTGAGAAATCGGGTCGTGACAAGTATCTATGAGTTAAGGTTGAGTTGAGGTGAGTATGTTTCCTTCTTTCCAAGTTCAAGATTTTATGTTATGTTCAATATTCCCCTTACAGGCTTGTACATTTAATGTACTGATACCATTTGGCATGCATCATTTCATGATGCAGATATACAGAAGATCAAGGTCATCAACATACGCTTCATTGATACCACTTGCAGTCCCTGAGTTGTTTGGTGAGCCTCCTTGCTTCCGGAGGATCCCTTATTTATTTTCCGTTATTTCAATTTTGTTAGGATGATCGGGGGTCTTGTCCCGACATCCCTCATAATATTAGAGGTTTCATAGATAGACAATAGTAGTTGAGAAGTCTGTTTCATTTTCTATTGTTAAATGTTCTAGACTTTAGTTGCCCTTGTGGCTAGTTTTAACGTTCCTATACATTCTGAGTTAAGTATTTGATACAATTGAGTTAAAACTTTATATTTGAGTTTATCTTATGTTGAGTAAGTCTTCCGCTGAGAGTTGAGTCAGGCCAAGGGTTCGCTTGGGATCAACAATAATTCTCGAGTGCCGGCCACGTGCAGGGTGTAGGCTCAGGGCGTGACATCACTGTTATTTAATGGACCATAATAATCACTTCTACGACTATTTCACAATTGTTTCTTGATCCTATATTCCAACCAGCACACCAAAGTAGAGATTTTTAATATGCAACATGAAATTTCTTACAATATAAAAAGACAACTAGTTAAATTTCTTCAATCCATATGTTGATTTTTTAATGCTAGTGTTAGAACGTTCATATGATAAGTAATAAGAAATAATCATTGAATGTAGTTTTATGAATAGAGAAGGAGAGGAGACTTTGATTTTCTACAAATTCTTGCTAGATTTTTTTTTACCTTAATATGTAGAGCTCAAAATAACTTTTTTTAAAATCAATAATTAAGTTATATCAGTAGTTATATTCTTCAAATCAATGACCCGTGTAGCATTTTAAAACAATGACTTTTCCTACTTGATGTTGATTCAACATATATTAATAATGATATAGTCTCTGCATTTATTTAAAACTGTAGATTATTGAAATTTTATTAAAAAGCATTTAAATATTTCAAGATTCGAATTGGTCTACAATATTATAATGGGAGGTAGCGAAAAGACTCATTCATTTATAATATGATTCTTATTTCTTGTGAATTGATTATATACATATTGGAAACAGACCCAAAATTGAGTCAAAATAAAAATATGGGACCCGCATATATATATATATATAGAGAGAGAGAGAGAGATTCTATATGTTATATTGTATTTATTTATTTGTTCTGTATTATTTTAAAAGCTGACACCTTTGCAAAATGAAGGGGTGTGACTTTTCCGAAGGGTTGTGACTTTTTATAGAGTTGTGACTTTCTCGATGAGTTATGACATTTTCGAAAAATTATTATTTTCCTGAAGCATTATGACTTATCGAATAAGGCATGATAAACACATTTTTGTACTATGCTTTGTTGTCTATAAATAGAAAGGTTTTCTCACACTTTTAACTACGAATTTTGTAAGTTTTATATTCTTCTTCTTAAAACAAGGAAGATTGTGAGAGTTGTTCAATTATGCAATTACAATAGTTTTTTTTAGTAAACTAGACAAATCAACAAAAATAGATGCAACAAGGAGAATGGAATAACTCAACTTCAAATGAGAAGACTATTTAGATAATTAATATGTACTCATTTTCATAGCCATAATAACACTTATGCAACAACTTCTACTTGACAAGAAATTCAATAATTTTCTGTTGTACAAACTACAACTTGGTGTTCAAGCTGTGTAAGTCTCAAATGGTTGGAGAAAAAGGATTTGATCAAAAACTTATTTGAAATGTCCAAACTAGATTTAATAGGTACTCCTCTATTTCTAATTTATTTGTTGTACTTTTATTTTTTTCAGTTTTGTAACACCTCGGAATTCAAAAGAGCTAAATAGAAATTTGTGCAAGTCACCCATCAATTTTTGGTTTTGGATCAACTTCAAACAACCATATCTTTTAGAACATAAGGAATTAGGTGGCCCATGAGCAATCAAATCGAAGGTATTTGAGTCCTCTTTCAAATACATTCAAGTTTGCTATATTTCGAGCTCAGAGTAAAAATTTATGCCTATTTGAGTAAAGTCTCTCTATTTAAGGCATTTCATTCATTTTAGGAAAGGGCATTTTGGTATTTTCCTTTTCCCACTAGGCCTAAAACATTCTTTTCACGTTCCTAAACACTTGGGGATTTACAACGAGGTTTCAAGAGGAGAAAAAGGGTTAAGTTCAAGTGTTCTTCAAGACTTGTGGATTTCTCCAAGCATATCGTTCTTTCCAGGGATGTAAAGCTTCTCACAATGATGGACTTGTTCGTCATCAATCCATACATCTTGTTTTATCCCTAAAATCGCTGAATCAAAGAGTTCTTGAGTAATTTCTTGATTTTTGTTCAATTCTTGGATAATGGAGGAATGGAGGTCGTGAAGTCTTTTGTATTGCGTATTGTTTGTAAGAGTCATGTTTCGAAGAGGTTTGTATGAGAAATTTTATGAATTTGTGTTGGGTTGGAGAATCAAGAAGAGTTTAGAAGAAATCACCCAATTCTAGACGAGTTAGGATCCTAAATTAAGTAGAAAAATTCGTCGACTTTCTGGGTTAGGAGCTGGGGCGGAGAGCCACCCATAGCACCAAGGCTGAACTTCAGTAGTTTAGGCCATGGCGTGATGCACTAGAAATGCGCCAAGGCCTGACTTCTGATGTTCAGGCCCTAGGGCATCGCGCCACTCAGTGCACCAGGGTCGCCTGATCCTTTTCTTTCCGTGCTTCATTTCCGGACGTGTTCGTTTGAATCGTGACTACATTCTCTTCTTTGTATTAGCTTCTAAAGTCTCCATTAATCCTAGAGAAATCCTACATGTTTCAATCACATGTCTTAATTTACATTCCAAATTAAAGCAAGTTTAAGAGGAATGTTCTAGAGGTCTTTTGAGTCATTTTGAGTATTCTTTTGTAATCAACAATGATTTTGAACCAAGTCTTGAGAAGGTAAGAATGAGAATGAGAAGAGTTGTATTAATAATTTAAAAAGAGTATAAGAGAACTAAGTATTCCCAAATGTAACACTTTTACATTTAAAAAGAGAGAAACATTGATTACTAAATGAGTTTATGAGTTCAGAGATATTTCAGGGTATTACCTCTTTTAAGAGGATCTTTTGAGTAATTACCTCAAATCAAGAAAGAGTTATGTTTCATACATTTGAGCATGAATTTATATATTTTTGAGAGTAGTATTGAGCACCGATATGGGGATGATTTCAGACAACTTACATTCCTCATAAACCATGTAGCCAACATGGGTAATGGATCGTACTTTTTAGACGACTCCTTATTATTTTTAAGCATAGATTAGTGGATCCACTTAGTTGAGGTTTTCTATACTCCGGCAAGGTATAGGAAAATTCTGGAAGCGTGGGTGAGACATTGTATCATCACATAGCTCACAGTGATGGTTATCGGTTAGATAATCTCCCAAATAAGAGTAAAGAATAACTTACTATATTTGTATACATCTTGAGTTGATATCTACTGTTTTTAAAGCTCTAAATATTGCATCTCTTATTATTGCTTTTATATTGGAGTTGAGTTGAGGTAAGTATGTCTTTCAGCCTATTGACAGTTCAGTTATTTATGCTTTCAGTTTCCCCTTGCATACTTGTACATCCAATGTAATGATATCATTCAACCTCCATCTTATTTATGATGCAGATACAGGTGTTCAAGGTCATCAATATGCGCTTCGTTGATACGATTTGCATCCCAGCTAGCTTTGGTGAGCCTCTTTGCCTTTCAGAGGGCTTCACACTTATTTCCAACTTTTGTTAAGTTGTCGTTGGTCCTTTATCGATACCTATCTTAGTATGTAGAGGCTTCATAGATAGTTAGAAGCTGAGGAGTCAATCATTATTTCCTTGTTGATGTTTTGAGACCTTGAGAGTATTACTTATATGTATTTAAGTATTTCCAGATATTCATTTAGTTAAGTTGTTATTGAGACATGCTGAGTTTATGTCACGACCCCAGCCTACACCATGAACGTGGTCGACACTCGAAGATCATTGCTGGTCCCCAAGCGAACCCTCATCCTGGCTGACTACAAGCGGAAAACTTATTCAAGCATACAAAGCTTAAAAACTGAAATAAAAGTTTATAAAACTTAAATTCAAACTTAAACTCAAATGAAAACTCTGAATAGTAAAATATATTCAACTCGCCCCAAAATTGGCAATTTAAGTCTTTGAAATATTTAATAAAATAAATAATATAGACTTCTCAACTATACTGACTATCTATGAAGCCTCTAACTGATAAAGATGGAAGTCGGGACAAGACCCACGACATCCTGACTAAACTGAAAAGGAAATGAAATCCTCCGAAAATAAGGAGGCCGACCATAGCTAACTCGAACTCCCGAATGTATCAACGAATCTCCTGTTGATGATCCTGAATACTTGTGTCTGCATTATGAGAAGATGCAGGCCAAATGGCCCAGTACGTGGAATGTACGAGCATGTAAGAGGAATTCTAAAGCATAAACATAAGCTTGAAACTTGATAAAAGGAAACATACTTACCTCTTTTCAAACTTACTCAACTCAAGGAATACTCAAGTATACTCAAAACTACTCAAGTTACTCAACTCAGAAGTACTCAAGGATAAGATACTCAACTCAGAGATTAGATACTCAACTCAAAGATATGATACTCGACTCTGGATACTCAACTCAATATGACTGAACTCATTTCAATATAAAGCAATTTAAAACAAGTGCAATATTAAGAAACAAACTGTTTAAAAACATGATTTCAACTCTGTGTGTATGCAAGGATACAACATAACTTTGAAATGTATGTAAAAATACAAATAACTGTGTATATAAGAATACAATAACTTTTGTGAGAGTTTCTTTAACCGACCACCATCACTTAAGAGTTATAGTGATGATACAACACTTTACCCTCGCGCTGCCAAGGACCGTCCTATACCTTGCCATCGGTATAGGACCTTACTTAACTTAGTGGATCCACTAGCTTAACTTACGTGATCATCTGAAAAGGAGTGAAGGTGCACTTTACACGAACTCAAACGGGGCAACCGATGATAAACTGGATGGGGCAGGCGACCCTGGCGCTATGGGTGGCGCGGGGCGCCAGCCCCTAAACTTCAGAGGTGGGTTTGGGGCGCTCTGGCAGGCGCATCGCGCCAGACCCCAACCCAGAAAATTCAGCAAGTTTCCTTGCTCGTTTTCTCACCCTATTTCGCTTAAAATCAAACGGTTTCTTCCCCAATCACTTGGATTCTATTACTTAACTTAATTACACTCTAATCTACTGAAAACAACACTCGAGGTACTCAATTTCATCTCAAGAAATCATCAAACAACCCAACACAACAAGATTTAGAATGAACCTCAAGAACACCTATCAAGAACTCATCAAGAACTCTAATCTTTCAACTTCAAGAATGAAATTTCGCTGAAAATAATATGATTGGCATGTGGGTGAACTAACCCAACACTATGAAAGCTTACATACCTCTTAGGGATTAAACCCATGGCAAAAATCCGCATCAAGACACAAGAATCTCGACGAACTCTTGATCATCTCCTATTTTCTCCTCTTTTCTCTTCTTCTCTCTTCTTGAACTCTCAACTAAAACCCTAGGATAATTATAGGATTATAAAACTGAACCTAATAGGATTAGACCCTTAAAACATTACTAAAAACGAATTAAATCTGATTTGGTAAGAAAAAGACCAAACTACCCCTTACTATTTCTGGCTAACTTCCCTTAACTGGACAACCTAACTTCAGAAGGACATATCTCACCCATCCGACCTCGAAACTTAGCAAACTTGGTGGAGTTAGAAAGATAATTCAAAGATCTTCCCTACGGCATCTGGTAGTGCACCTAACTTATCCTGAGCTAGGAGTTATGGTCGTTTGAAGTCGATCCAAAACTCATACTTAGCTTAACTTGCAAAGTTTCAGATTTTGCTATTTCCAATTCGATTCTTTTTGGAACTCAAGGTGCTACATCTAGTGACCTTAACACTTAAGAAATTCTTAATTCCTTGATAAAATCTCACTTACTACGAAGAACAATTCGAGTCTTAGTTCAAAAAAAATTCTGGGGTGTTACAGTTTAATTATGCACTTAGATTTTGCTTGAGTAAGTCTTCCGCTAACTATTCAGTCAGGCCAAGGGTTCTCTTGGAGACCAGGGATGGTTCTCGAGTGTCGGCCACGTCTAGGATGTAGGCTCGGGTGACAAGTTTAATATAAAATATATTTTTTCTTAGATGGAGGGGGTGCATCTTTAAGATCACAAAGTTAAAAGACATTTTTATATATTCTACACATCCTTAAATTAAAAGTCTTCTTTACTTTTTGAAATTTCATGTCAAATTAAAATTAGACAAATTTATATCCCTTTGTTGTCTCTAAATAGAGAGTTTTTCTCACACTTTTAAACTACGAATTTTGTAAGTTTTCTATTCTTCTTCTTAAAACAAGAAATATTGTGAGAGTTGTTCAATTATGCAATTACAATATTTGTATAGGTAAACTAGATAGATCAACAAAAATTGATGCAACAAGGAGAATGAAATAACTCAACTCTAAAAGAGAAGACTATCTAGATAATTAATATATACTCATTTTCATAGGCATAAATACACTTTTGCATCAATTTCTACTTGACAAGAAGTTCAATGATTTTTTGTTTGTCAAACTACAACTTGGTGTTCAAGCTGTGTGAGTCTCAAACTGTTGGAGAAAAAAGATTTGATCAAAAACTTGTATGAAGAGTCCAAACTAGATTTAATAGGTACTCCTCCATTTCAAATTTATTTGTTGTACTTTTATTTTTACTCAGTTTATTATAGAATGTTCTTTATTCTTGGTGGGTGGGGAGCGCTTAAAGTTAAAAGACATTTTTATATATTCAACATATCCTTAAGTTAAAATTCTTCTATATTTTTTAAAATTTCATGTTAAAAAAATTAGACAAATCTACATCTATTTTTTTAATCTATCTATACAACCTTCAAAGGATGAACAACCTAACATAAATGTTAAATTATTATAATGCCCCAAATATAAAATACCAAATTTAGTATTTCTTTTATATTTTGTATTGTACTATATTTATTTATATTATATTATATTAAAAGCAGACACCTTTTTCACATTGAAGGATTGTGACATTTCCAAAGAATTATAATTTTTTCGATAAGTTGTGTCCTTTTCGAAGGGTTGTGACTTTTCTATAGGATTGCGACTTTTTCGAAGGGTTGTGACTTTTCCAAAGAGTTATGACTTATTCGATGAGTTGTGACCTTTTTGAAGGATTATGATTTTTCTGAAGGGTTGTGATTTTGTTTTATAAGGCACAATAATAAGCATTTTTTCATACACTACTCTTTAGTGGCTGTAAAAAGAGGGATTTCCTCAAATTTTTAAAAGTTTTTCATTGTTGTTCTTCTTCTTAAAACACCCTATTTGGTATATCTTATGTATTTTATATTATATTTATTTATATTATATTATATTATGAGAAAATACATAACCCCCCCCCCCCCCGCCCCCGAACTTGTCCGCTAAATTTACTTTAGTACTTTAACTTTATAAATAATTATTTACCTCCTAATCTCATTTCATGTGAATTAAAATCCACCCGAAAAGCTGATGTGGCAAATAAAAAAACCCAGTGAAAACGTAAAAAATCAAAATAAGTAAATAAATAAGCCTTTTTTTTCTTTTCAACCAATAAAGTTTCATCTTCCTCACACCCCACCACCCCACCACCTTTATCCACCACAACCCCACCCTTTCGTTCTTCAAACCCCCCCACTTGCACCCCTCTTTCCCCTATTTCGAACCCCGCCGCCACCCACACTTGCCTCACCCCTTTCTTCTTCTTCTTCTTCGAGCTTCCGTCTCCGCCACCTTCTTTCATCTTTTTTCGAAACACCCCCACCCATTCCTTCATTTCAAATTATTCTTGTGTATTCTTAAAAGTGATGAATAAGAAAAAAATGAAAAAGCCAACAACTTATTGTTGCTTCAAGATCTTACTTATGGAAGGGTTTGTTGATTGTGATGAACTTGAAGCTTTTTTTAATAAAAAAATTATAATTTCTTCATCTCAAATTAGTTTTTTTTTTAATTTGTATTATTTAATTATTTTGATAATGTGCTTTAAAAAGTGAATGTTTTCTAGTCTTGGATCCATAGAGTTTGATTATATTTTTAAGATTTTATTTTTATAATCTTGGATTAATTCTCAATTTTTTTCTATCTTTTACCTTTTAAAAATTGTATAAATAAAAAGAAACAAAAAACAATTAAAAAAAACTCAAAATCTAAATAATTTTCAAGGTGGCGCCGACGTGGCAATGAAATGGCGCGTGTGTAATACACTTGCCATTGTGATACTGGTATTGTAGTGTTAGGGTTGAAAAAAATCACTTTAAAGATGTTAAAGGGGGTATTTAAATGCCCGTGTAATTTAAGTGCTAAAGTAGTTGTGCTGCCAAGTTCAAGGTTTTTTTTATGTGTTTTCTCTATATTATATTATATGATATTAAAAGAAGTCACCATTTCACATTGAGTGGTTATGACTTTTTTAAAGAGTTGTGATTTTTCTGATGAGTTGTGACCTTTACGAAGGTTTGTGACTTTTATGATAAGAGACAATATGCACATGCTCATTCTACCATTTGTTAACTATAAATGGAGGGGTTTCCTTACATTTTAAAACTAAGATATTTTTATGTTTTCTGTTCTTTTCTCAAGTTCACTGAAATTTGAACACTCCCTAACATGAATGTTAAATTAATATAATAATCCAATTAAAAACATCCAATTAAGTATGTGTTATATATTTTATATCAATATTTATATTATATTATATCTATATTACCTTAGAAGCATGAACTCCTAACTTGAATGTTAAACTACTATAATATCCCTAACTTAGGTTGTGACTTTTCGATGAGTTGTGACTTTTCTGATAAGTTGTGACTTTTTTCAAAGGGTTGTGATTTTTCGATGAGTTGTGACTTTTTCAAAGAGTTGTGCCTTTTCCAAAGAGTTTTCTTGTGATGTAGTTAGATGCTTCTGACATCTTTTTCCAAAATTATTAAACTTCTCAAAAGTTAGAAAATTGTCACGATTTATTTTTTTGATGCCCAAGATAAAAGAATGAATTTATTTATCAATACTACTTATGTGATTTAGATTGTCAGGGTGTTTGCTTCAAAATAGTTATTACTATATAAACATTGCCCTTTGTTTTATAGATTTACTATTTCTTAATATTTCAGTATTTTCGACGAAGAAAAGTTCATATGACTTGTGATAACGCCAGTGAAAGTTTGTATTAGTTTAATTTTTATTGTAGTCTAAATTCATTAGTTTTTGTTAACAATTTCTCTTGTGATGTAGATATATTTTTCCAAAATTATTAAACTTCTCAAGAGTTAGAGAATTATTACGATTTGTTTTTTTGATGCTCAAAACAAAAGAATGACTTTATTTATCAATGCTACTTATGTAATTTAGATTGCCAGGAAGTTTGCTTTAAAATAGTTATTACTATGTAAACATTGCCTTTTTGTTTTACTAACTTACTATTTCTTAATATTTTAGTATTTTCGACAAAGAAAAGTTCATATGACTTCTAATAAAGCCAGTGGAAGGTGATATTAGTTGAATTTTTATTATTTATTTAATAGCTAATTTTTATGAGATATATATATATATATATATATATATGATTAAATTGGGCCATGGTGTAGAAAAATGTGATGTTACCTATGAAGGTTTTCTCCAAATTTTTTATCTCTATAATTTGTTAATATTACCCCCCCAAATCAATTGAGTAATTCATAATTATATTCAAACAATTGCAGTGAAGATTGATGAAGATGACAAATGTTCAAAGCAGCGAGGTGCTTCCCATGTTTGAGATTTTTTTTTTGTTCTACTACCATCATTTTGTATACTACTTTTTCTGATTTTATTTCACAATGTCTTTGATATTATATTGTTTGTTTTGTTTGAAAATAAAGTCACAAATGTATTATCAAGTTAACAAGATCTTCTAACTTTAAAATATTTATTTTAAATTTTTCTGAGTTTTTTTTTTCTGTTTTAAAATAACTCACAACAAATGTTAAAATATGTAAATATATTTGAATCATTTAAAATTTATCATTAACAAAAGGGAAAATGCATAAATACCTCCCCAGCCTATGCCCAAAAACCCTGAGACACACCTAACCTTTACTAAGGTCATATTACCCCCCAAACTTATTATATATATAATTTTCTACCCCTTTTTGGCCTACGTGGCACTATCTTGTGGGCCCAACGCGTGTTGATATTTTTTTCAAGGATAGTGCCACGTAGGCCGAAAAGGGG
>JAJOOS010024952.1:0-11340 GCA_029582725.1 Solanum chiquidenum
TTCCCCATCTTTTCATTTTATTTATGATTTAGCTTCCGCATCAGTTTATTATCTTTAGTATGCTCATGATCATGCTAGCAGGGTTAGCTTGGGATCACTTGTGGTCCTAGGTCCCGTGTCCGCGTCTCGGGGGTAGTCTCGGGGCGTGACACTTAATTTCTCTTGACTTGACTCTTTACTGATCTTGACTTGACTCTTTACTGATCATGACTTGACTCTTAACTGATCTTGATTTGACTCTAAACTGATCCTTGAATTGAATTATGGATTCAAGGATTGAGATTTGTGATAGGAAAAATCTCATAATGTTTAGGAATGATTTTAGATAGTTAATCATGAGACACGATCAAGAAATTACTATTGGGGAACTACTCCGCGACACGGAGATGAATTAAAATATTTGGTTGCAAAATAATTTTTGAGGCAGAACGGTCCATGAACGCTCCTCGACGCGAAAACATTTTTTGTCAAATCTGATGCAGGCCTGCTATCTGTTCCTTGCCCGACTTTTTCCTTCTTCATTTTCCAGACCCAATTCGCCTAAACTTCGACTATTATTCTCAAGTTCTCTTTAGATTCAGATACCTAGTACGTATACATACAAATCTAACTCAAACAACTCAAGGAAATAACATTTTAACCTGAAGGAACTCCTCAATCTCAACCTAATTCAAGAACGAAGGTCAATTTCAAGAAAAACTTTCAAGATTCATCAACTTTAAACTTGCTAGAACAAATTTCGCTGAAATAAACGTGATTGACGCGTGGGTGAATGAATCCAACACTATGAAAGACTCGCATACATCTTTAGGGATCAACCCTTGTCGAAATCTACAAGCTAAACCTTCAAGAACGACAAACTTTGCAATTTCTCCTCTTGCGTTGTTTCTCCAAAAACCTAGCGTAACTCTCCAATTGCCTAAACTGAACCAATTCAGTTTTGACCCTTAATTAATTCACCAAAAATGAATTAAAATAATAGGGTATGGAAAAGACCAAAACACCCTTTGCCTGGCTCACTTACTCAGCGAAAGACTTAAACATAAGAAAGAGAATCCAAATACAAGATAACTCAACATGTCTCAAACTGTACTCATAATGTTTTTAAAAATAAACATTTAACTTGGCCAAAATGGCAACTCAAATTTGAACATAACCCAATAAATATAATGATGACGAATGGACTAACATCTGACTGACTATCTATGAAGCCTTGCAAAACAACTGAGATGGATATTGGGACAGGCCCACACATCCTAATTAGCTAAAATGATAGAGTAAAGAAAATGGGGGAGCCTTCGGAATGCAAGAAGGCTCACCAACAACTCTGAAGCTCAACTGGATCAACAATCCGCTAGATACTGATAATGGTTACCTGCGTCTGCATCATAATAAGATGCAGGTCAACTGGCATCAGTACATTGAATGTACGAGTATGCGAGTTGGAATGCTCAACATAACTTAAACATGAAAAGGACCTGAAAGAAACACTTACCTTGGCTTTACTCAACTCCTGAATAACTTAATTCAACTTACTGAACTCATTTCAATATAAAGGAGTTTAAAAACAAGTGCAACATAAAGAAAAGTTGTTTAGAACATGATGTCAACTCTGTGTATTCATAAATATAGTAATAACTCTGTATGTATGCAAAGATACAATATGACCTCTATTTGTATATGAAAATACAAATATTTCTTCTGTATATAAAAATATAAAATACTGTTGTGGGAGTTTCACTACCCGACAAGCATCACTTAAGAGCTATAATGATGATACAACGTTTCTTGGCCCCACGCTGCCAGGGCCATCCTATACCTTGTCAGGGGTATAGAACCTGAACTACTAAGTGGATCCATTAGTCTATGCTAAAAAGCACTAAGGGTTCATCTAAAAAGTATGACCCTTTTCTACCCATGATGGCTACATAGTTTATGGGGGCTGGGCGTTCTCTGAACGTTCCCCCATATCGGTGTTCAATATCACTCCCAAAATATGATACCAGCTCATTATGTTTAAAACACACTTCTACTATGATTTGACATTAGTGCTCAAAAACTTAGCTCAAATGCTATCTTGGAAATGAAAGTTTCCCCTCTTGCTTGATTTAGAACGCGATTACTCTTTTCTGAAAACTATCCCGAAGGCCCTTTGGAAATCGAGGTTTCCTTTCTTGTTTAAATGTGAAAACATTTCAAACTCTCTGGGAATACATAGTCCCCATATACTTTTGAAGAAATGAACTTCAACTTTACTCTTTACTGAACTCAAAATTCAAGCCTTACAACAAGGTTAAAACATTTGTAAAATCTTTTGAAAACTTTATGCACTTATCTTGACTTGACTATTAACTTCTCTTGACTTGACTCTTTACTGATCTTGACTTGACTCTTAACTGATCTTGACTTAACTCTTAATTGATCCTTGAATTGAATTATGGTTTCAAGGATTGAGATTTGTGATAGGAAAGATTTCATGATGTTTAGGAATGATTTTAGATAGTTAATCATGAGAAACGATCAAGAAATCACTGTTAGGGAACTACTCTGTGATGCAGATGTGAATTAAAAAATTTGGTTGGAAATAACTTTTGAGGCAGAATGGTCCGTGACCACTCCGCGACGCGAAAACAATTTTTGTCAAATCTGAGGAACAGGTCCGCGATGCGGACATGCTACTTGTTCTTTGCCCGACTTTTTCCTTCTTTGTTTTCTAGCCCCAATTTACCTTAACTTCGACTATTATTCTCAAGTTCTCTTTAGATTCAGATACCCAGTATGTATACACACAAATCTAACTCAAACAACTCAAGGAAACAACATTTTAACCTGAAGGAACTCCTCAATCTCAACCTAACTCAAGAACGAAGGTCAATTTCAGGAACAACATTCAAGATTCATCAACTTTCAACTTGCTAGAACAAACTTAGCTGAAATAAATGTGGTTGGCGCGTGGGTGAATGAACCCAACGTTATGAAAGACTCACATACCTCTTTAGGGATCAACCCTTGTCGAAATCCACAAGCTAAACCTTCAAGAACGACGAACTTTACTCTTTCTCCTCGTGTCTCCTCTTGCGTTCTTTCTCCAAAATCCCTATCACAAATCTCCAATTGCCTGGTTCAGTTTTGACACTTAATTAATTAACCAAAAATGAATTAAAATAATAGGGTATGGACAAGACCAAAACACCCTTTAAAAATCCAAATTGGAAATTTCCTTATTTGAACAACCCAACTTCCAAAGGGCATATCTCACTCATACGAACTTGGATGTCACGCCCCGAGCCTACACCATGGACATGTCCGGCACTAGAGAACCATTGTTGGCCCCAAGCGAACCCTTGGCCTGACTTACTTACTCACCGGAAGACTTAGACATAAGAAAGAGAATCCAAATACAAGATAACGCAACATGTCTCAGACTGAACTCATAATGTTTCTAAAAATAAACATTTAACTTAGCCAAAATGGCAACTCAAATATGAACATAAGCCACTAACAAAATGATGACGAATGCACTAACATCTGACTGACTGTCTATGAAGCCTCTAAAACAACTGAGATAGATGTAGGGACAGTCCCACGACATCCTAATGAGCTAAAATGATAAAGTAATAAAAAAAAGGGATCCTCCGGAATGCAAGGAGGCTCACCAACAACTCTGAAGCTCAATTGGATCAAGTATGCACTGGATGCTAATCATGGTTACGTGCGCCTGCATCATAATAAGAAGCAGGCCAACTGGCATCAGTACATTGAACGTACAAGTATGCGAGTTGGAATGCTAAATATAACTTAAGCTTGAAAAGGATCTGAAAGAAACACTTACCTTGGATTTACTCAACTCCTGAATAACTTAACTTACTGAACTCATTTCAATATAAAGCAGTTTAAAAACAAGCGCAACATAAAGAAAAGTTGTTTAAAACATTATGTCAGCTCTGTGTATTTAGAAATACAATAATAACTCGGTATGTATGCAAAGATACAATATGAACTCTGTTTGTATATAAATATACAAATATTTCTTATGTATATATAAATATAAAATATTGTTGTGGGAGTTTCTCTAACCGACAAGCATAACTTAAGAGTTATAGTGATGATACAACATTCATTGGCCCCACGCGGCCAAGGCCATCCTATACCTTGCCAGGGGTATAGAACCTAAACTACTAAGTGGATCCACTAATCTATGCTAAAAATCACTAAGGGTTCATCTAAAAAGTATGACCCTTTTCTACCCATGATGGCTACATGGTTTATGGGGGCTGAGAGTTCTCTGAACGCTTCCCCATATCGGTGCTCAATACTACTCCCAAAATATGATACCAGCTTTTTATGTTTAAAACATACTTCTTCTGTGATTTGAGATTAGTGCTCAAAAACTTAGCTCAAAGGTTATCTTGGAAATCAAAGTTTCCCCTCTTGCTTGATTTTGAAAGCGATTACTCTTTTCTGAAAACTAGCCCGAATGCCCTTTGGAAATCGACGTTTCCTTTCTTGTTTAAATGTGAAAATATTTTAAAATCTCTGGGAATACATAGTCCCCATATACTTTTGAAGATATTAACTTCAACTTTATTCTTTACTGAACTCAAAACTCAAGCCTTACAATAAGGTTAAAACATTTGTAAAAGACTTTTGAAAACTTTATGCATTTCTCTTGACTTGACTCTTAACTTCTCTTCACTTGACTCTTTACTGATTTTGACTTGACTATTAACTGATCTTGACTTGACTCTTAACTGATCCTTGAATTGAATTATGGATTCAAGGATTGAGATTTGTGATAGGAAAGATATCATGATGTTTAGGAATGATTTTAGATAGTTAATCTTGAGAAACGATCAAGAAATCACTGCTGGGGAACTACTCCGCGACGTGGAGGTGAATTAAAATATTTGGTTGCGAAATAACTTTTGAGGCAGAACAGTCTGTGACTTCTCCGCTCCGCTCAAACAATTTTTGTCAAATCTAAGGAATAGGTCCGCGATGCGGACCTGCTACCTGTTCCTTGCATTACTTTTTCCTTCTTCGTTTTCCATACCCTATTCGCCTAAACTTCGACTATTATTCTCAAGTTCTCTTTAGATTCAGATACCCAATACATATACACACTAATTTAACTCAAACAACTCAAGGAAACAACATTTTAACCTCAAGAAACTCCTCAATCTCAACCTAACTCAAGAACGAAGGTCAATTTCAAGAACAACATTCAAGATTCATCAACTTTCAACTTGGTAGAACAAACTTCGCTGAAATAAACTTGATTGGCTCATGGGTGAATGAACCCAACGCTATGAAAGACTCACATACCTCTTTAGGGATCAACCCTTGTCGAAATCCACAAGTTAAACCTTCAAGAACGACGAACTTTGCTCTTTCTCCTCTTTTCTCCTCCTCTAAAACCCTAAATCTTTTCCAAAAGCGTAAAATTGACCAAGTAAAGTTTAGACCCTTAATTAATTCAATAAAATGAATTTAATTAATCGGATAAGGAAAAGACTGAAATACCCTTCAAAAATCCAGATTGGACATTTCTTTATTTGAACAATAGGCGTATCCCACTCATACAAACTTGGATTTACGCAATCTTGGCGGCGCTGGAAAGATCGTTCCAAGATTTTTTCAACCATACCTAGAAGTACACCTAACTCATCCTGAGCTAGGAGTTATGTCCGTTTGAAGTTGACCAAAAACTCACTATTTCCGAACTTAAACAATTTCCATATTTTTCATTATTTCCAAAAATGACTATTTCCAGTTCTTACCTTCTTCCTAGCTATTTCAAATTGCGAGATGTTACATCTATGACGCGTACCTGGTACCTATTTTATGTCTGACTTTTTCTTCCTCGTTTTCTAACCCCAATTCGCCTAAATTCGATTCTTTTCTCAATTTCTCTTTAGATTCAGATACCCACTTCATGTACACAAGATTATAATCAAACACAACTCTAAAATTGACATGATTTCCTCAAGAACTCATCAATCTCATCTAAACTCAAGAACGAAAGCCAATTTCAAGAACACCAAACTTTCAACTTTCTAGAACGAATTTCGCTGAAATTAACATGATTGGCGTGTGGGTGAATAAACCCACCACTATGTAAGCTTACATACCTCTTAGGGATCAAACCCATGGCGAAAATCTGCAACAAAACTCAAGAACCTTGACGAATGCCTTGATCCTTTCCTTTTTTCTCCTCTTATCTTCTTTTCTCTTCTTTTATCTTCTTGAACTGTCAACTTAAACCCCAAGTGTATATTAGGATTATAAAATGGAACCTAATTGGATTATACCCCTAAAACCTTACTAAAAACGAATTAAATCTGATTGGGTAAGAAAAATACAAAAGTACCCTTACTATTTTTGGGTAACTTTCCTTAACTGTATAGCTTGACTTCAAAAGGTCATATCTCACTCATCCGACCTCAAAATTTAGCAAACTCGGTGAAGTTTAAAATATAATTCAAATACCTTTCATTTTATATCTTATGGGCCACATAACTCATCATGTACTGAAGTCTATGGTCGTTTGAAGTTGATCTAAACTTAAAGGAACCTAGGAATGACTTGAATAGACTCTCTTTCGTTCTTGTTGGAACTCAAGGTGCTATATATATATATATATATATATATATATATATAAATTTATGTGAGGGGATTGTCATTTTACCATTCAAGTTATGTCAAGAAACTAACAAAGCAAGTGACTCAACACATAGAAGATGTGTGATTTTCTTTGAGAAGAAAAGAAGAGCAGCGTATAAAATTGAAATGATCAATCTCTGAGTTAGAAATGATTTGATTATGTAGATGCAGAATATTTTGATCTGCATAAAGCTCGATCGCAAATGAGCTATTTGTTTACATATGGAGGCACAACAATATCTTGGCATTCAAAGAATCAAACATTGGTAACCACTTCTTCAAATTATACATAAATAATATTGATCTATAAAGTAAGTCGGAAATGTGTATGGTTGGAATCATGATCTATCATATTCAGAAAATATGTTATTTTCCTATTGTCAAAGGATATTCTAACCACTATATACGGAAATAATCTATAGCTCAATTGAAAGGAGGATACAATCAAAGGAGGTTGGACAAAGTATATTTCACCAAAAGTATTTTTCACACATGATCTTCAACAAAGTGGTGAGATAGACATTCAAAGACCCATTCAAGTGATAATCTTGTAAAATTATTCACTAAGGAAAGCCAACATTTGTCACGCCCCGAGCCTACACCCCGGATGTGGCTGGCACTCGATAACCATTGTTAGTCTCAAGCGAACCCTGGTCTGGCTAACTTACTCAGCGGAAGACTTAAAAGAATAAATACAAAGATTCAATGCACTTACTAGTTCGATAAAGATAACTTAGAATGTTCAAAGGTCAAACATTCAACTTGGCCAAAATGGCAACTCAAGTCTTAACATATGAAATAGTAATGTAAAGACAACTGACTACTAACTATCTATGAAGCCTCTAAAACAAAGAGGGATGTCGAGATAGGACCCCCGATCATACTAACAGCTAAAATACTAGAAAACAAATGATAAAAGAGTCCTCCGGAATGCAAGGAGGCTTACCAATTGACTCTGAGTGTTGAACCTGATCAACGAGGCACTGGATACTGATCCTGGTTTCCTGCGTCTGCATCATAATAAGATGCAGGCCAACTGGTATCAGTACATTGAATGTACGAGTTGGAATGTTAAACAATACATAGGCTTGAAAAGATTCTGAAAGAAACACTTACCTTGGCTCTTCTCAACTCATGAATACTTAACTCAAAATAAAGCAATGAAACACATGCAATTTATGAAAAGCTTTGTAAAACAGTAAAAGCAACTTAGTTCGTTAAATAAAATGCAATAACAAACCCAACTTTACTCATATAAGAAAGTAATATAGTTTATGTGGGAGATTCTCTAACCGACAACCATCACTTAAGAGCTATAGTGATGATATAACATTTTACCTCATGCAGCCAAGGACCGTCATATACCTTGCCAGGGGTATATAATCTAACTCACTAAGTGGATCCACTAGTTTGTGCTAAAATCATCTTAAGGAGTCATCTAAAAAGTATGATCCTTTACTACCCATGATGGCTACATGGTTTATGAAGACTTGAGTTAATATGAACTCGCATCCCCATATCGGTGCTCAATACTACTCCCAAAATATACTTAGCTCATATGTTTTTAAAACAACTTATTTCTTTGGTTTGAGATAATTACTCAAAACTAAGCTTAAAAACTCTCTTGGAATCGATGTTCCCTTTTCTTGCTCAAATGTGAAAACATTTATAAACTCTTTGGGAATACTTAGTTCCCTTATAGCTTTTTGAGAAATGAACTCAACTCTTTACTCTTTGCATGACTTGAAACTTGAGTCTTAAAACAAGGTTAAAATATTTGTTAAAGACTTTTGAATTTTTTTTAAAAATATTGCTTGACTTGCTTCTTAACTTCTAGACTTGACTCTTAACTTCTCTTGACTTTGATCCTAACTTTCCTTGAATTGTATTATGGATTCAAGATTCATGATCTCATGTTTATGGATGATTTCATGATGTTTAGATGTACCTTATAGAGTTGGAATCAACTAGAAAACATAGGTACATTACTAAGGAACAAGTACGAAAAGATGGGGAAGAATGGGAAGAACTGGCATCCCTGGCGCTCTGAGAGGCGCGGGGCGCCAGCCCTTGAGATTCAAGGATCAAGTTGGGACGATCTGTCTGGTGCATCACCCCAGAGCCCCACATTCAGGAACTACTTTGGGGCACGCTGGTTGGCGCGGCGCCCCACCCCGTTCCTCAGGTGTTTGAGGATTTTTCTTCTCTGTTTTTCAACTCTAAACCCTCTAAACTTCAATGGTTCTTTCCCCAAACACTTAGAATCATTAATACCATCAATATACAATAGATTCAACTCGAAATTACACCCAAAAACATGAATCAAATCATCAAGAAACTTCAACAACACAACCCACAAGAATTCAACGAAACTTTTAGCAATGTTCATCAAGAACTCAATTTCTAAACTTTCAAGGGCTTAAATTCGCTGAATTGAATCATGGTTGGCGCGTTGGAAAACTAACCCAATGCTATGTGATCTCACATACCTTGTAGGGATCACCCCCAACGAATTCCACACGCTAAACTCGACGATCTTGACGAATCTTGCTTCCTCTTCTCCTTTCTCCTCTTTTCTCCAAGCCCTAGCGTGAACTCACTCTTCTAAATCTGACTAAAATCTGAATTTACCCCAATTAAACTCCTAAAAATGAATTAGAATAATTAGGTAAGGAAAAGACTAAATTACCCTTCCAAAATCCGGATTAGACTTTCCTTAATTTAACAGCCCAACTTCCAAAGGGAATAACTTACTCATACGAACTCAGAATCGCGCAAAATTGGCGGCGTTGGAAAGATCATTGCAAGAGATTTACAATCATATCTAGAAGTACACCTAACTCATCTTGAGCTAGGAGTTATGGCCGTTTGAAATTGACCAAAACTCAACTTTTCCTAACTTAAACAAATTTTCCAGATTTTTCATTCTTTCCAAAAATGACTATTTCCAATAATGAGCTTCTTCCTACTTAAACAAATTTTCCAGATTTTTCATTCTTTCCAAAAATGACTCTTTCCAATAATAAGTTTCTTCCTAGTTATTTCAAATTGCGAGATGCTACAACATCAATATTTGAGAGTTGTGATATAAGATTGGAATGCATCGTCTCCGAGATATCAAGTAAAGTTTTTATCAGGGAGAGAAAATACATGTTGTACTCTTTTCCTTAACCATGGTTTTATCCCAATTGGGTTTTCCTAGTAAGGTTTTTAACCCGACAACATTCAAAGCGTATTAAAAGATATGTGTACTCTTTTTCCTTCACTAGGATTTTTTCCCATGGGGTTTTTTCCCAGTAAGGTTTTAACGTGGCATATTATCTATGGACATCCAATGGGGAGTGTTATAAAATAATATATTGCGGATGTCCACTACATCAAGAAGTTACTCCATTACTTTCCTCCATCATGAAGATAACCATAACCTCCTTAACCTCCACCTTTATAACCATTATTCTTGTAACCTTTCACTTCCATAACCTCCCCATTATATTCATGTTAATGTCATGTTTATGACTAACCTTTTGTATGGCTCTATGTTACACTATAAATTGAAGCATAAGGATTCATATTATATTCACTTGAAGATTTGGTGAACACTTGAAGACTTGGAATAATAAGAAAAGCTCTCATCTCTTGTCTCCCTATTTCTATTGCTTTCATCTTCTATATTTCTTGTCTTATTTTGCTTTAGTTTTACAACATATATATATATATATATATATATATATATATATATATATAATCTACACTTAGGATGTATTTCCTATGAAGGTAATGTTTTCTTGAAAAGTGTTTTCCTTGAAAATAAGTGAATTTGTGACTTATTTTCTAATGTTTAGTTGGTGAGTAAAAAATATTTTTCATCAAATAATATCTTTTTTGTGAATAAAAAACATTTTTCATCAAATAATATCTTTTTTTTACTACAGAGTAGAAAAAAAATTTAACCCAGAAATTAACCTCGATAATGGGTCTTGGACATAACCCTGACACACGAACTAGTACAAAACCCTGACGACAGATTTCAAATTCGACCCTAAGATCTGACTCAGTACCTGACCCCGACTTTCGACCTGAGACTCAAAATTCGAATTGAGACTAAATATCTGACCCACCCCGACACCCGAACTTCACATGATTCATCAATTTGGGTTTCAATTTTGAAACTGGAATCAAGACCATACTTACGAATTAGGATCCGACCCCGATAACCAACAATTGATTCAAGACCGAAGATTCGACTTTCAAATTAGAATTTTGACCTCAATTTTTGAACCGGAGTTCAACCACACACGACTCAAAACCTAACTTTCAAACTAAATTTTATTTTCTTAACCAAAAAATAATAAAAGTTTAAATTTCTTTTATGTGTGGAAGGGAGGGAGCCAAAAAATTGAAATTCTTAAAGTTTGTAAATATTTTTCACAAAAACATACTTTTAAATTTTTTTTGGGTGGGGTGGGTGTGGGGGAATGGGAGGGGGGCTAGTAGGGAGGTCGGAGTGGGGTATATATATATTTTTTTTTATTTTTATTTTTTTTAAAAAAAATTAAATCATTATTTTTAGGGGATTGGTACGGGGTGGGGTAGGTTAGGGTAAAAACATAAAAAAAAAAAAAATTTAAAATACAAACTTTTACCTTCTTTTTTTTTTTTGGGGGGGGGGGGGGGGGG
>JAJOOS010024953.1:0-14729 GCA_029582725.1 Solanum chiquidenum
AATTATCAACATCTATGAACTATAATCTTTATTGGACCATTTCGAATTCTAAGTTTTAAACTTGAAATAATATATTAAAAGATAAAAACTATGAAATAATATAAGAAATATTTTAAAATTATATCAAAGTAAATATTTTTATGTATAAAATAAAAAATTTAAATTACATATATAATGTCGGGTTGGTTTGGACTCGGGTTGGTTTTTTTCAGTTAAAACCAAACCAACCCAAATATAGTCGGGGTTTTTTCCAATACCAAACCAAGTCAAACCCCAAACCACTAGTCAGGGGTTTTTTCCGGTTTGACTCTATTTGCGGCTTGGTTCGATTTTCGGTTCGATTTTGTACACCCTTACATGTATCAAAATGGGTAGGAAAAAAGAAAAAAACAACAGTAGAGAAACATAACTAATAAGGAAACACTAACAATCACCGTAATACGAAAACTTAAAGACAATCCACAAAAAGTGAGGGTGGAATCAAAAGCAAGACACTATAAAATACAGATTAACCCCTCTGAAATCAAGACAACACGTGGTACATATTAACCTTCTATCATAGTACAGGACCCCAACACCCTCTTATCATGGTCATGTCATCGGTAATATGGAGATGCGTCATTTCATGTTTAATCACCTCTTCTAATACTTTTTCGGTCTACCCCTATCTCACTTTGTACCCAATATATCTAACATCTTGCATATTCTCACTGGGGCATTTCTCATCTCTTTTTCACATGTCCAAATCATTTCAGTCTTGCTTCCTTTATCTTGTCCACCACAGAGGTCACTCCCACCTTATCCTAATATCCTCACTCATAATTAAATTTATTTGCTTATGTTAATAGTAATTAGGTAAAAATATATTACAATAAAAAATAATCAAAATAAGAAAGGCCAGCATAACCACAAAGAAGAAAAGTTAAACAAAATTTAATCTCATGGTGATATATGTAAGTAATTAATTTTTTTAATTATAATAATTTTATTAATATTCCATTTTAATTTGAATGACTTCAGATATATTATTCTTACTTGAGTGATTTTATTGGTATATAAAAAACATAAATGATGTTATAGACTATTGCTATAATCAAATAATGATGTTATAGACTATTGCTATAATCAAATAACCTTTTAAGATATTTTTTATGACCTCAATTAGTGTGTTCTTGAGAAACGTGTATAAATTCAATTGTATCATTTTAAGTCCATAACTTAAGATAATGAACTTTGCGATTGTTTTTCTTGTTGCCCAAGTTGACTTCCCAACCTAATTAATGGCGGTCTTGTTTAATGATTTTGTGTGGCTATGAATCCTTGACCTTTCCATTTACTTTTTATTTTTATTTCGGTATGATATTCACATTAAAACTTGATTAATTTAGAATATTTATGCCGCATAGGTCTTATTTGAAGGAAAACATTTCCTATTAATTCTTTTTTTTTTTAATAATCTAGAGTTAGAACTCAAAAGATCTAATAGTTTGCGGTCTCCAATTTGAATTCAAATGATACCAGAAGTCAATATGAATTCAATACTAATGCTAGTCACATGACCAAATACAATTAACCAAGAAATATTAATCATTTTCATGTGCAAATCCTATAACACTAGTATCTGATTTGATGTGTACAATTAATCATCTTTTGACTTCTAAGGCTTGGGGAGGTTTATTGGTGAACATTAAACCAAACGTATCCAATTTTGCTTGTATATCAACCATGTATCTTTAACGTTGCAAGTAGATTTGAGGTTACTTGAGAATAGAGCTAACTTTAGTCTTTTTTTCTATGATCTTGTATTTCTTGAAAATCGCAAAAGACGAATTCAAATTTTAAATTTTATGAAGTTAATTTAAGGATAGTAAAATTAGTCCTACACATGACCCGTCTAATCAAGTATGAGTCAAATTATGTTTTAGGACGTAAGTTTAATGGTATAAATTATGTCCCAATTAGACACAAGTTATTCTTAAATCACAACGTATGCCTTAAAAGATAGAATAAATTAGTCCCAAAACAAATACTCAAAAGACATAAAGTTTAGTGGCACAAGTTATGTGTTAAGATAAAAAATATTATATTTTAAAGCATAAGTTATGTCTCAAGACATAAGTTAAGTGAGACAAGTTATGCAACACGATATAAGTCCAGTACACAAGTTATTATGTCATTAGACATAAGTTCAGTGATATAAGTTATGCCCCAAGACAAAGTTCTCTAAAACTGTTGCTCTGCACAATTTGTTTTGCTCAGTGAAATTAGGTCATAGTTAAGCATATTCTGACTTAAGAATTTTCATTAAATGAGCAGTAAGCATGGAAAGAAAAGTTTACGATCACGAATTTGAAGGGCAAAAATTTAAAGACCATCTCAGAATAGGGGCATTTGTATAAATAAATTTTTTTATTTGATATGTTCTATAAAGTTGTAATAAAGAAAAAATAATTCTTGCTAGATAATAAAAATTATTAAAGAACAAATAAAAATAATTAAAATTTAATAAGAATTGAATGGATAGTGTTTTCACGATCTGCATTTTAATGTATTTCATTCCAAATAACTTTTGGAAGATAATAACTCACTCATTTATTGACTCAACTTATTTTAATTCACCTAATTTCAATCTAACTTATCCATTTGACACCATTAGAATTAAGGATGGCAATGATGTGGATATGGTGCGGGTGCGGAGCGAATCCGTATAAACCCGCAAAGACTTTGCCTGCCCCGCATTAACCCGCCCCACAGAGCTTCAACAATCTCTCGCTGCAAACATACCTGTGTCTGATTTTGACACTTGAAGTATAGTGTTATACTATGTTTCTGTTGCTCATACACTTTAGTATTTGGTGAATACATGAATTATGATTGTAATGAAATTATTTACATGATAGAGTGATGAAAAGCTTTCTGAAAAAAATAAATCAAATTTGTAGTACATTTACATTTTGATGTCAAATTGTATAGCTTAGCATTTGGTGAATACATGAATTATTATTGTAACTCCAACCCGCACCCGCTCCGTCCCAACACAAAATTAAAGATTTTAATTGAGACTCGCCCCGCATCCACATATATAAAAACCCGTCCCACTCCATATTTGACCAAACCTACCCCGCCCCGCTTCATTGCCACCCCTAATTAGAGTGTATCTTTAAAATTCTTAACGTGAAACCTATGATTTATACTTTTAAAGATATGTTTCATGTAGTATTCTTTCAATAAAATAAAATTTGATTATAATAGAATTCTTTCAATTAGTTGTCTTCCAATATATATAAAAAAAAAATTGATTATATTGTATACCAAATAATGTGGATAAGGGCAAGTCGGTCAATTGGATGATGATGGGTCCTATGTAGGCCAATGGAAAGTCGTTGTCATAATAAGAGTATCTATTTATCAACCGACCAACCGACCTAACCTTGAAAATTTCCTAAACAATACTTTCTCCGGTCTATATTAGGTAGGTACTTTCTATTTTATAAGGTGGTTAAGAAATCCTAAATAGATTAATCAACTTTACTATTTTATCATTTGTTCATATTAATTAGCCTCTTGAAAAAAAGAAAGTCTTTCATCTTCAAAATTGTTTAAACTTTCAAATGTCATATTAATTATAGGGGTAAAATGGAAAAAATTTGATTAATTCTATCGCAATTTAGTAAGATATGACAATACTTTTAGTAAGATGTTCATCTAATATGTGATGGAGGGAGTGTAAAATATCTTTAAATATTATTTATGTATTAATTTCCGTATGATGTATAATAAGTAGGAAATAAGTTATTCATGTATAAAATTGAAACAACGTGTGATTGACAAGTTAGAAATCTGCATAACTAATATATGTCTATTATATGTGAGTGAAATCATTTCGCCCGGGTACCTAAATGACAATTGTTGTTTAATATTAAATTCATGTTAGATACTCCTTCTATTTTATGTTAATTGAATTTGTGAGGCAGCACACACTTTTTAAGAAAAATATTCAAAGGCATAATTTAAATCATACTTTCCATCACTATTGTCCTTTGTGAAATTATAAATATAACTTTATAAGTATTGCAATTTATCTCCTAGAAAATACAATCATTAAACTAAAGGACAATTATGAAAAAGTTTCGAGCATTGCTCTTGAATTATGAACCATGAAAAACTCTAAAAATTTAGTTAGTACTAATATAAAATAGAGAGAGTATCATTCAACTTGCAATGTGGGTGCGCATGCGTGTGTGATCAATGTGTATTAATTTTGACACCAATTTTTACTTAGATATTTTAATTAAGCTTTATTCATTTTAGACACCTTATGTTAAATTTTGCTGTGTCATTTTGATATTTTTTATTGATGTGAAAAAGTGAGTGTAATACACTTGTTAATAGCACGTGAGAGACTAATTTAGCCTATTTTATTTTAATTTTTATCTTCTTTCTTCCCATTTTTCAACCTTTACATCTTCCCTTACTTCCCCAAACTTAAAATCCTTCAAATGGAAGTCAAAAATTTTAATTCGGATTTTTTCTTTAGTTGCAATAGTCCAATTGAAAGAAGATGGGCTCATTTTAAAGTAAAAAATATAATTACATATCAATGTTGCAAGATAAATCTTAACTTCTATTTTTAAAGGATGAAGAATAAAATTAAGTAAAAAGGAAGAAAGAAAAAATCTGCAACCATGACTTTAGCTTATTCAGCCATTATAACTTCTCAAATTTCATATTTAGACTTTTAAACATCAAATCATGTCAAGAGAGGGACTGCGGCGAAGAAGACGATGAAAACGGAGTGGGTATTGTGACAATGACCATGAAAATGGAGAAACGAACAAGATAACCGTGTGGGATGGAAATGGTGGAAAAGACAATAAAAAGACAAATTTGATGAAAAAGATAACCGTGTAGTGGTGGAGATGGTGAAAGAGATAATGAAAAGGGAGAAATTTGATGGAGAAGATGTATGGGGTTGAGGGGTGGGAGGGAATCATTTTTCTTTTAACTGATCAAAATATCCCTTCAATTTATTTTGAACTTTAATTTTTTTCTCTTAAATTTTGTTTCTCTTTAATTTATTTTTGTGTATAATGATATGGCTTTAAAATGAGTTGGAATGATATAATTGGTCATTTAATCCGGCTGGACAAGTTTGTTCAACACGCGCATAGAGTCAACAGGAGATTGTGAAAAAGGTGTCAAAATGACAGCAAACCTTGACAGAAGTTGTCTAAAATGAACAAAGTCTAGTTAAAGTGTCTAAGTGAAAATTGATGTCAACTTTAGGTGATCATCAATGGGTTCATAATCACATGCACATCATAATATGATATTGGCCTAACCAATCACTGGCCCCTTAAAGTTGGCATCAACTTTCACTTGGACTCTCTAACTAGATTTTGTTCGTGTTAAGCACCTCATTGTGTCATTTTGACATTTTTTATATTTTCAAAACCACATTTTAAGTGCGTACATCCAGACGCCTCTTATGTGGAAAAATAAACGAATTGGTATGTGACACATGAAAATTTTATTTTATTTTTTAAAAACTCAAATTTACTTTCTTTTTTTCTTTCTTCCAGATCCCAAACCCCATGCCCTCACCTCTTTTCTTCTTCTTCTTGCGCTTCCTTCCCCTTCATCTGTTCTTCTCCATCAAAAAGGCAAGAACATAGGTTAGTTTACAAAGTAAAATATGTTTTGGAGAATAAGGGAAATCATACCAAATCGAAAAAAAATTATATGACATTTAAAAGAAGATGATTTCTTGTGCTACTACGATTGGGATTTACAATGAAGGATATGCAAAATAAATTTCTTTTTTTTTCATTGGAGGTTGTTCTTTATTTCTTTTTTATCCATTAAAATCAATTTAATTTTCAATGGAGAAGGTAAGAATGTAAATCAATTTTTTCATTTGAAAGAAGTTGATTTCTTTTTTTGTTTCCTTGAAATCGATTTTATTTTTGAATATGAATCAAGATGCAAATTCGATTTTCAAAGAAGATGGAAGAATCAAAGAGTGTAACCTAGTAAAATATTGTAGAATTTATTTAAAAAAATTGTGTGGTGATGGAGGATGGTAGAAGGTGGAGAAGATGGAAGGGAGAAAGCAAGGAAGGAGAAGGAGAAGAAAATATTTACAAAAAAAATCAGAATATTTACAAAAAAAGTCTCTGGCGCGCTCAAAATTCGTGTAGCACACGTACTATGCTTAGTCAGCAAAAAGTGTCAAAATGACACAACGAGACGCGATATGAGGTGTCTAAAATAAATAAAGCTTAGTTGAAGTGTCTAAGTGAAAGTTTGTGCCAAATTTAGGGGGCCACTGATGGATTAGTCCTATGATATTATAATGGCCAAACACATATGTTGATTCTTTGAAAAGAAGTGTCAAAATGGAACATAAAAATTGGAGTTGAAAGGTTAAAATGAAATAAGATTGAGTTGGAGTGCCAAAATGAAAATTATGGACAAGTTTAAGGATTTGCATATGTGTTTGGCCTATTATAATTGATAAAAATCCTGAGATCAAATCTTATTGTCATCATTAGAAAAAAAATAGAAATCAAATGCTTTAATCACAAATAATAATTAAATAAATCAAAAAATATTCTCATCAATGTAGAATAGAACTAAACTTTTAATTTTGAAAGACAATTCACATATTTAATCAAAAGTAAGAGAAGCTAAAGAGAAAGAGTGTGTGTATGTTTGGGGATTTTCTCTGTATTGGATATGATGAAAGAATATGAATATAATTGCACCAAATTGATCTACACACATGCATATATATACTATCACTAATTAAGTTCATTGACTAATAGATTATTATTAATTAACTCTCAACTAACTAATAATTTTGTTATGTTGCATTGCATTATTGTCACCTTTATTATGTATCACTCCACTCACATACAATTGTCACTAGTTGTCACTTGATAATTTCAACACTCTACTTCAAGTTAGATGATGTCAAAATATTCAAAACACTTGAGCCGTGCCTAGATAGAACCTTACCCAACTCGCGAAATAAATTATTAACATATCTTGTTAAAATATTTTTTTCATTAATACATAATTATTGAATTACTCTATTGAAATTTAACGTCCCAAAATTTGAAATCTGTACCGGAGCAACATAATAATTTTTGATTCATTGTAACTTTACAAGTGGAGTTTGAAAAAAATAGAATACACACAAATCTTATCTTCGTAGAAGTTTGAATGGCCGACTACAGAACCTAAACAATAACTTTTGTTCAAATAGTATATTGGGTAATGCTAAATGGCCAACAAATTTAGCCATAATTTGACCAGAAATTTAAAAAATCTATAATATTTTTTTATTTTAAAATAAACTGATTTTTTTTTCATTTTTTAGTTAAAAAATATTAAAGTTGAAAGGGTAAGAATGTTTAAAAAGGTAAAATAACATAGGTAAAATATCATTCTGGCCAGTGGCGAATTTAGGTGCAAAAAATAGGGCACCGGAACCCGTGGTCTCTTCATAAAATTAGATATTTTATGTATATATTTTCTAACATTTGTATAATATTATATTCTGGCACCCGTACTCTAAAAAGTCTAGTTGGTCTACATGATTAAATGTTGAGCTTTTGACCTTGAGAATTGAGGATCAATTCCCACTTAATATATTTTTCTTGGTGCACCCATATTCGAAAAATTCTAGATTCGCCTCTGATTCTGATCAAATTCTGACCAAATTTTCATTAAATTTATACACATTAAATTTAAAATTCAATTTATTAGCCTTTAGAATTGTTAGTAAAAACTTCCAAATCCATAAAGTTATTTTAACTTTCCATTACTCTATAAAATATACTTCCACGGTTTAAAAAATAATGACTTTTTTTTAATCTGTTTAAAAAAGAATGACCTTTTTTTTTTTTGGTAATATTTTAATTTCAGTTTTTCACTTGGCATGTTTAAGGCACAAGATTAACGAGTAATTTTGTATGTTTGACATAACTTTAATTTAGAACTACAAGATTCAAAAAAATTCTTCATTTTCTTAAACTCTGAGGCAAATCAAATTAGGTCACTCTTTTTTAAATGAAGGGAATAAAAAAAAATTTACAATAAATTTTCATCATTTTTTTAAAAAATAAAATTTTAATTATAAAATTAAAATTTGAAAATATCGAATCAAATATTAAACGCGGAGGCAGGAAGCTTTTAACGTGGCAGGCGAACCAACGAGCAACAACCACCATCTCTTATGAATTTGAACATAAATAAATAAAGTAGACATAAATCAGGTTATTATTGTGGGGAGAGAGTGTGACATTATCGGTGCTTTTAGATATTTGCTTTTTAGTTTTAAAAAAAGGGAAAAAGGTAAAAAATACACCTCGTTTATAGTTTGGCTAAAAAATGTTCTTATCGTCAATACTTTGACTTAAAAATGCCCCTATAGTTACAAAATGGGTCAAAAATGCCCTTTTCAGAATAAATATATTATATTTTTTCTTTTTAAACACATCTTCTTTCTAATTAAAATATTATTAAAGAACACTATTCTTGTTTTCTTTCTTCTAATATCACTTTAACAAATAAAATGTAGAAAATATTTTTTCTTCTTAATCTCATTTTATCAATTAAAATAGAATAACTTCATGTACCCTTTCGACAAATAATATATGTCATATATATAAGATTATAGTATATCCATCATGAATTTATATTTATATAATGATAAAAATAATGATAATAAAATAAGATTTATTTTCATTTTTTATTTTTTCTCAATTGAAGTAAGATAAATATTTGCTATTTTTTAAAAAAAATTATTAGAAAAAGAATGTATTAAAAAGAAATTAATAATATATTAATTTGAAAATGAGCATTTTAACCCATTAAATAATAATAAGGGCATCTTGGACTAAATATTGATGGTAAAAATATTTTTGGACCAAAATACAAACGGAGGACATTTTTGAACCAAAGTATTGACGATAAGGACATTTTTTAGCCAAACTATAAACGGAGGGCATTGTTGTTCCTTTCACATAGTTTAAGGACATTTTTGACCCTTTCCCTTAAAAAAATAATAAGAATTTAATTTGACTTGAAATAAAATTTTAAAAAATAGAATAATTATTAATAATCTAATTTTAAATTAGCTAGGTTAAAACTTTAAAATATCAAAATATTCTTTAATTTTATAATTTTAAATATGTTATATGAAAATATATAAATTTAAAGTATTAAACAAATATTTTTTTTTAATTTTATAATTTTAAACATGTTATATGAAAATACATAATTAAAGTGTTAAAAAAAATGAAACGAGATCATTCTTTTTTAAATAGATTAAAATAAATATAAATCATTCTTTTAAATTATTGAGGCAATTTCCCTTAACAATAAAATCAGTAGAAAACCATAGTACCCAAATTGTGGCCAACGCCCATTTCTCTTTCATGGGCATTCCTCTAGATTACAGGGAAATTTTTTCTTCCAATTAACCCCAAAAATTGATAAGGAAAGAGGAAAAATGGAGGTTGACGGCGGTGCTGGGGTTGTTGGAGGCGGAAGAGGAGGGTATTGCGCCGGGAAGAGGAAGAACGAGAAGGCTTACAAAGGAATTAGGATGAGAAAATGGGGGAAATGGGTTGCTGAAATCCGAGAGCCAAATAAACGGTCGAGGATATGGTTGGGCTCGTATACGACGCCTGTTGCAGCTGCAAGAGCATACGATACAGCTGTTTACTATCTCCGGGGGCCATCGGCCCGGTTAAATTTCCCGGAGCTGTTAGTCGGTGATAGCGGCGGACTCAGTGATTTGTCTGCTGATTCAATTCGTAAGAAGGCTGTTGAAGTAGGTGCTAGAGTTGACGCTATCCAGAGTTCAATGGCTATTTCCGATGATGACGGCGACGGCGACGGCGATAATCAGCTACGGCGAAATGAAAGCCCGGCCCGATTAAAGCCTTGTTGGTTTCAGGAAAAGCCCGATTTAAACTTGAAGCCCGAGCCTGAAGGCCCGGAATTTGATTATTGGTGAGCTGTTTAGGACTGTTTTTATTTTCTTGAATTATTATCTTCTTTTTTTTAATTTAAATTTTGAGCTTAATATAATCCGAGTACAACTGTACTTATGTTGTAACATGTAAATATAGTCTTTGTCAAATGCAATTTTAGCATTTTATTTTTGGGTTTTTTTTTTCTATGAATATCTCCTCATCTATGTTAACAATAAAAATATTTTCAATAGTTTTTTTTTTTAATATGATAGTTTGAAATCATAATCAAACGTTGGATGTGAAATTACATGTCCATATATAGGCTAAGATGAACTTTGTGGCTACAAACTCATATTTTTGTACTAGTTGAATACCTCTTAAAATAATTGAGATGTATCAAAGTTGAAATTATTTTAAAAATAATTTATAAAAAAATTCGAACTTTAATTTCAAATATTTTGTTTTTTCGAAAGTTTGTCCAATTATTGAGATTTGTGCCTAGTTCAGAGTAACCGCAATTTGTTTAGATAGAAAATGACAAATTTTTCACACTTGGTTCACCGTTTGTACGTGAAAAAAACAACAATAGATTGTTCCTTTATAAAAATAATGATGATATTTTGGATATATATTTAGTATGCTTTAATTTGCAATTTGCACTCTTAATATGTGTGTTAACTTTTTACTTACATATAAAATCATAATGTCTTCTTTTTTTTCCAATTATTTACAAGGATAAAATAAAAAAAAAAACAAATTATTATATTTTTTAAGATATGTAAACATAATATATCCATAGTTTATTTTATTTGTAATTCGCAGCAAACATTTCAAATTTTTGCTATCTGGTTCAGTATACAATTAGTCATTTTCAGTATACAATTACTCATTCGGTATACAAATATATAAAATGCATTTATTTTATATAAAGCGAGAGACAAGTGTATATACAAATACAAACACATATATTTTCACCTTATACACATAATTATACAAATATAGATTTTTCCCTGCCCAAAAAAAACTGAAACGTTTTATATACAAATCATCCAATTGTATAAATTTATTTATACAAAACTGAACAATTTGTATATAAATTGGATGTATCTAGCCAATTATACAAATCAAAAGCTCCATAGCAAACATAAAATTTGTTATGGAGCGCAATTATACAAACTATAGTTATAACATACAAATATTATTTTTATGTTTGCTAAATATAATCGATTTTTCTGATCTTTCTTTCTCAATACATGTACAAAGCCAAATAAAACAAAGACTGGAATAAGTATTCTCATCGATATACAAACAAAAAATCACCCCCAGAAAAAAAAAGAATAAAAAAGAAAGAAAGAAGAGGAATCCACGAAATATGAATTTGCTTTTAATAACTCATATAAATAAACTAGAAAAGTAAATATGAAATGGGTTGATGGAGTAGCAATACTATAAAGTATAAACACCCTAAATACCAATGGATTGGAAGAAACAATTGTTTGGCCAAAACAAAAAAAAAGAGATCCATTTTGAAAATTTAATGATGTCCCCTCTGAGAATGATACATATAAAAAATTACTAGAAACGAAGGATTGTAGTTCATTTTAATGGAAGAAAAACGACAAATGACTTAATATTGTTTTCATTTTAAATTTAAATCACTTTTATTTTTCTTTATATGAAATTCTCTATGTTATTCTTATAAATAATTGAAGAATGAGACTTTTTATGATGTTGCAAAGAACTAAGGAGATTAGGATGCAAATTATTAAAAATGATAGAATAAGGTGTAAGTCACAATAGAGGGTATACTTTAGGGGTGCAAATCATAAATTACTCTAATTAAGTCCTAATATTCACTATTTGAAGAGTTAAAGGATAATAATCGTTTTGAAATTCTTAAGTTAAACTTAATATTCTCAAGCTTTCTAATTCAACACTTGATATCAACTTACATTTAATTTGCAACACTTCTAATTAAACTAAAAGTTAAATTGTAATTCAATTGTTAAGCATAGTTCAAGATTAAGCTAATACAATTCTTAGTTCGAACAAAAATATAGAGTTAAATTTTATTGAAAATGTCAGTAGTAACCATGAGTATCTTCTAAGTAAATAATGTGGAGACTTTGGATTAACCAAGTAAGATAGAAATTTAGCCTTGAAATTCTTTTTCACTTTCTCTAAACTTATCCTTAATTATCACAATCACAAAAAGAAATCTTAAACGATGATAATATAGAGGAATTAATTAACGACAATAATTTAATGGTTGCTAAACTTTTTAGAGGCAAGTGACAATCACTCCATTTATTCACTTTTACTTGTCACTTATTCTTAAAATAAATTTTCATTTTTACTTGTCACTTTTGACATATCAAGAAAAGACAATTACAAGTATATTTTATCATGTTTTACCATCAACATTATTTAATAGGGATAATTTAGTAAAATACATATGTCAATAATTATTTTTTAATGGGTGTGCCAAGTCAAAATAGAGACATGTAAAAATGATTAGAGGGAGTACATTTTAGCATTATTTGTAAATGTCAATGTAACTGTCACTAAAACCTATAAAAACGTTGGATCTAATGACAATTAACTACTTTGCCTCTCCCTATTTACTTGTTCATTTTTTACTTGACATACCTATTAAGAAAATAATAATTAACATAGTGAGTTTATCATTTTACCCCTATTGCTTAATAGAATTTCAAAATCAAATTACGCATTAAAGAGGTTCTATTTTTTTCAAAATCATTAACTCTCTAATTAAATTAAGGATATAATATGTAAAAAAATTGACTTTTATTGATTTGTAAAAAATGACAAGTAAAAAGGACAAGTAAACTAAAAGTATTTTTATTGTAGTGCTATTCCATTCAGAAAAAAACAATTATGATAATATTGCAATTTTTCTTTAAATAAAAAAAAACTTAAACAAAATAAGAAAATCAGGACAAACGCCTGACCAGAGGGATGTATAGTGCATATTGATACAATTAATCCCATAGTTTAGACCTACGCCAGCCAACAAGAATATTTGGGACTTAAGAAGAATATGAAAAGAGGCAACTATTCTTATAAAATGTGATTGTTTTTTTTTAAAAAAAAAAAATATATATATATATGTTTAGTCAAACACCACATCATTTGAATCAGAGGAGATAATACATGCCTCAAATTATTGGATACCATTAATGTCATACCCAAATAATATTTCCGTTAACCTAAAATAGAGCCCATTATTTTTATAGAAAACACTTTCCTTCTAATGAGATTCTACATGAATTCAATTTAAATAGCCAAACTCGAATATGAGCTGATGAAAAAATAAAAAAGTAAACTATTAGCACTTCCTTGTAGTCAACGGTAGTCGTTAAAAGTTTTGCATGTATGTTGTTTTCTTTTGTAAAAGATTGTTAACCAACTCCTCAACTAAGCAAACGTCCCATCATTTTGTAGTTCAACAACCAGCCAACACATAGTGGAAACAAATGGAGTCCATCCATTAATGGGTTCCACACTAAAAAAGTTATATTCGGTGATTTCTTTCATATTAGTTTTGTCAAAATTTTGATGAATAAAATTATGTGATAAATATAATATATGTAAGTATATTGGTGAAAGATAGCAAGTATTTATTGGAAAAATCTACCTATGAATCTCCATTATTGAAAAAGCATATGATGTAAATACGTTACTTTTTTATTTTATGTATATATAAATTATTAAATCACCTTTTTAGGTTCAAGTTTCAGAGATTTAGAATCCAATAAATAATGAAGATGTATACAAAATGACTAATGACAATCATCATATTAAAAAAAAGAAGTAATATAAGCAAATTAACAAAAGAGAGCGGTCTCAATTACAATGAGATGGTTGAATTTTTTTCACTTTTACTCAGAAATTTTAAATTTGAATTCTTGGGAATAGAACAAGTCATTTTGAGAAAACTACTTCAAAAAATAATTTATATTATACATAACTACATATTTAATTAATTCCAATATAAATCTCAAACAGGAAAAAAATAAAGGGGAAAAAACATTAAAAAACATTAAATAGCAAAATCCTGCATAAGGTTCCATCCGATTAAAAGATCAAGTGCCCTAGTCAAAATAGGTGCCTCTTTTTAAAGGTCCACCTCAGATTTTTTCTGTCTTACAAATAAAAAATATCTTCTTTTCTTCTGTATTTCCTCCGTGATTAAAATAGATTGAATTAATATATTGTGATTAAAATAGATTGAATTAATATATTGTGATTAAAATAGATTGAATTAATATATTGTGATTTAAATAAATTGAATTAATACATTGTGATTAAAATAGATTGAATTAATACATTGTGATTAAAATAGATTGAATTAATAAATAAAAACAAGTTCGGTCAAGATAGATTAGACCATAGATTAGTGTCAATTCGTTCAATTCTTACCTAGTTTTTTCTTTTTTCCATATTTGGGTTTCTTATACTATATTTTGCTATCTATTAAACCTTTTTTTTAAGAAAATATTATTGCTATATAACATATTAAACAAAAAACGAAATTTATTTTGATAAGATTACTATAAATTTGAGCTACGTATTTAGCCAGAAGCATGCCTTTTTTAAAATTGATTGAATTGAATGGATCAAAATAAATTGAATTAATAAAAAAAGGTAAAATTTGACATAAATAGCCGTCCAATAAAATAATACCCGCATATATATATATATATATATATTTGTTTT
>JAJOOS010024954.1:0-15364 GCA_029582725.1 Solanum chiquidenum
TCTTTCTCTCTCTCTCTCTCTCTCTCTATATATATATATATATATATATATATATATATATATATATAATTCTTGTCTAGAGCAAATATTTATTATAAGGTCCGATCCAAGTCCAATCTCCAAGTCCAAGTCCAAGTCTTTGGTATATAATATATATTAATATAAATACATACTTACACAATTACATGAGATCATTCTTAATGTCAAGGTAATAGAGTGAAAAAATAAATGACCATAAATGTTTGAGAATATTCTACCCTTAAAGAAATTGAAAGTATAAAATTCTTAACTCCAAATTTAAAATTGTTACATAGACAAAGAAGAGAAAATAGTAAATTGGCAATCTATCGGTAAGGATCATTTAAGGAAATATATTCTACCTAATTCAATCACGATGATGGAAACTTCATTCAATAAAATCTTTATCTATTATAAAATGTTGCACAAGTTAATATAAATACTTGTAATTATAATAATTATCGATAATGTCCCTTCCCTTCTAATTGAATTACACTTAGAACTTATGACATGTTGTTAAATAGTGTATGAATTGGCGCATTATCACTTGAATGTATTCCTTCAGAAATATTATTAAGTTCTTTTTACCGTCCTTTTGAAATCTATCTTTTCGTCAATCTTGTATGTGATCTCATAACAATGTGCATTTAGAAACTTCATCCTCAAATTATTTAAGCCTATCACCAAAATTCAAGCTGAGTATTTGTAGGCTTTTTCAAGAACTATTCATATCCTAAAAGATGTGATTTTTTTAAAATTGGTATATACCAATTAATAAGTTCATAATCACATTTTTACTATAAAAGTCCAGTTATATGCAATCTCCTAACAATGTACATCTAATAACTTTATCCTAAAATTATTTAATCGTTATTACCAAAATTCAAGTTGACATATCTATACATTCTTCAAAAGTCATTCTTATCCTAAAAGATATCAGTAATTCTGAATATGGTATGCCAATTAATAAGTCCACAAATACATTTCACTATTAAAGTTCAATGCAATTTATTTCATAACCACCATCAACAAAAATATATTTTCATCTCAAGCAAGGTTTCTACTTATTCACTTTATATTTACAAGTTTTTTTAAATTGTATGCATGAGTGATTTTTCATTAGATTATTTACTATTTTAAACTAATTATTATTATGATTTATCTATGTGTAGCTAAATGAATACTTTCATCAACAATAGCAAGTTCAACAAGAAGAAAGTGGTGTTCATAATGGGAACAACATGAACAGGAAAATCTCGTCTCTCTATTGACCTTGCCACCCATTTTCGAGGAGAAATAATCAACTCAGACAAAATGCAAGTATATAAGGGACATGAAATCGTAACAAACAAGATCACACACAATGAGAAACAAGGTGTACGACACTATTTGCTAGATATATATACTTATGTCAAACAATTTTTATATCAAATGACTACCTAAGTAATTTTTGCAAATAACACTTGAGATTTTTTAAGAAAAAGAAGAGTAGAGAACTTAAAGAAATTGTAGTTTAAAAGTGTAAGGAAACTCCTCTATTTATAGGTACCAAATAGTAGTATGAATAGGTGTTAATTATTCCTTATCCGAAAAGTCACTACCTTTGGAAAAAGTCAGTACTTATCAAAAAAGCCACAACTCATCAGAAAAGGCACGATCCTTTAGAAAAGTCACATCCCTTCGAAAAAATCACAATCCTTCGAAAAAGTCACAACTAATTGAAAAAGTCACAATCCGTCAAAAAAGTCACAACCATTTGGAAAGGCACAACTCATTGAAAAAGTCACAATCCTTTAATTTGAAAAGGTATCTACTTTCAATATAATAAAATTCATTAGATTAATATCTAAAATAAATTAAGTATTTTTAATTGGGGGTATTATAGTAATTCAACATTCAAGTTTTGGGAGTTCATGTTTTAAAGGTAGTATAGATAGATATAGATATAGATATAGATATAGATAGAAGTAAACATCTAACAAAATTTAGGAAAACGGTAAAAGAAAAAACTAGAAAAATACATAATTCCGATTTTTTTTAATGGAAAATACGCCTATTTGATGGGTTGGTAATTTCAAATTTTCATGGAAGATAGGGTGATCTATGGGTGGGTAGTTAGATTCTTTTTAAGGAAAAGAGTAAAAAATACCTTTTTAATTTTGGTTTATTAATTGACTATGTCCTTATCTTTAAAATGAAGTTATTCTTACTCCGTTACCAAGTTTTACTTCTTCAATTGGTCCAAATTTCTCGAAATATCATTTAAACTCTTCATCTTATAAATTAAGAGGCAATCCACCAACAATTTTTTTTCTGTTACTTTTGCTAGTTTCACTGTTTTGTCTTTGAAATTGTTGGCATTGACGGCTTTCACCTTTGGGTATCGCCAATTTAACATCAACCTACCATAGTAATCATCAAACAAAAAGCACATATGAACAACAATTTCGACGGAAATGGATAGAATCGGCACAAAAACTCTCTTTTACTAAGTTTGGTTATGATCCGTTGAGTTATTCGCTGAATTTTGAAGATGGGTTTGATAATGTTGAAGAAGAAACACCTTTGAGGTAGAGGACGAAACAAGGGTGGAATATTCTTGCATTTTTATGGTTTTCGTGTGAACTAGCTGAGAAAATAAATGCCCCATGGATTGATTTAGGAACTGTTAGTCTTGTAATTCTTTGTTTGTTCAAATGTACACTAACGATAGAGTGAGAAAATATGGGTGTGATTTCATACAATCCAACTGAAAAATCAGATTGAAACAATATTGTTGGTTTGAGACAATCATATGGGGGATTATTTTATTTTATTTTAACGACCCTTGGGGGTCAGGGACTTAGCAACACTTCCAGGCCTTAACATTAATAACAAAAATAAACAAAATACAAAGAGGGGACATAAACCTTACCTCCGAACCTATGATGGTACATGAGTCGACCTTCCTCCTAAGGCTAGTCAACTCATCCCCGTACTATAAAGAAGCCTACTAGTTATGCGCCTAGAAGAGAGGACTCCTCTCAATACATCATAACTAGTAAGCAGTAAATAAGGGAGACTCCCCTCTTACAAAGGAAAGAGAGAAAACAAGGAAATTCTATTCAAAAGCTATGCTAAAAGAACCACCTGCAATCATGGTGGTTGCTTGATCCTTTTCATTTTATTCCTTCTAAAGTTTGATACTCCCATATTTTCTAGAAGATAACTACCTTTAGCAACTGTAGGTAGCTGATGGTGAGTGTAGTACTGTCTGATAATGTCTGAGCTGTGACTTCTCTTTGCAAGAAAATCTGCTGTACTATTGGCTTCCCTGAAAGTGTGTCTGCAATTGAAAAATTCCAGCTGCCTAGTGAGTCTGATCAGGTGGTCCCTAATGTGCTGTTGAATCTGCTAGGGAGGCTTGGATCTGCAGTTGATCCATTTGGACAGCAGCTCTGAGTCAACCTCCAAAATTACACTCTTAAAACCATGTTGAACACACCAACTGATGCCCAGATGAGCTGCAAGGGCTTCTGCTAAATTATTTGAACCAAATCCAAGGGGAATACTGAAAGCATAAATCATGTTGCCTTGGTGATCCCTCAGTATTCCTCCTCCTCCAATCTTGCCTGGGTTGTTGAGTGCACTACCATCAGTATTGAGTTTAAGAATACTGGTGGGAGAAGTTTCCCTGCTAACTTTACTGATCCTAATCTCATGTTTGCATCCCTCTATACATTTGATCAAAATTCATGCCAACCATTAGGCCATTGCAGATAAGGGAAGGCAGTTGTGAGCAGCAGCATGATGTCCTTCTGGATGAGGAATTTCACTCTGATGGTGCTAGATTTTTTACCTCCATACTTAGCGGAGCACCTATTTTCCCATAAATTCCAGCAAGTTATAATAGGAAAGGAATGAAGAAACAATTTCTGGACATCATTCTTGTACTCTGTCCCCCACCAGGTTGTTAGCATGTTTCTCAAAGTGGTCTGATTGTGAGAAATACCAACACTTGCTGCAAAGAAATTCCAAATGAAGTTTGCAAAATTGCCATTAACTAAGATGTGATCAATACCATCTAGTCCAGGCCTGCTGCAGCAAGAACAGCTGACAGGTTCAGCTCCAAAGGTAATAATTTTTTCATTTGTTGGGAGTTTGTTCCTAAGTGCCCTCCAAAGGAAAAATGAAATCTTGAAGGGAATGTGTTTGTGCCAAAGCCATGTATTGATGATGCTTTTACCCTTCTTCTGTCTGATTAAATTCCAGGCTGAGGAACATGAAAAAACACCACTTTTATTGGCCTTCCACACTGCTTCATCAGGAATTCCAGCTTGAAGTTGCAGGTTGGTGCTCAGAATTTTTGGAACTAGATGTTGTGAACCAAGTTAAATCTATAAGGGACTACGGGTTAAAAGTGATGAATGAGATTGGGCCGAGTAAAATGTTGGAGTGTTTTATTTGGGATCCAGGCCCAATTAGCATTTGGTTAAAAGCTAGAGCGGGTTTGAAGAAGGGTTATGCATATTGAAGAAATAGTTTGTTCCTCTCTTCTTTCTCTAGAATCTAAGCTTCTCATCCCAATTCTTATCTCTATTTTAGTTACTTGTTAATTCAGCACTTCCATTGTAATTCAGTAGTTTGATTATTGCAATTTACGATTCTAAAGGGTTAATCACATTCCAAGTATGTTCTTAATATAGTGAGGAATTTGGATTTGCTACATTGGTGCTTTCATCGATCTTACTCCAACAACGGTGATGTTTCTGCCTAGATTCAGTGGCGACGACAACCCAGAGAGTTGGATTTTTTGGGCTGAGTTGTACTTCACATACCTTAGCTTCGATGTGAATGACTGGCTTCCGCTTCCTTCATTCTACCTTGAGGGTGAAGCTCTTGCCTGGTTCAATAGCTTATTTTGCAACAAGCTATTTTTGGATTGGATGCATTTTAAGGTTAAATTTGCTCAGCGTTTTCGCCAACAAACCAACAGTGAGGTGTCAGGGCGTCTAGCTAATTCTTCACAGGTTCGTTTTGACGGTGTTAATTTTGTCCCTAAAGTTTCACAATCAGCTATGGTGTCTCCCCTTCCTGCTCCCGGCCGTGTTCCAAAGTCCCCTACGTCTACATTAGCCTAAAACACTGGAAGCTCACAGGCACACCATGTGTTCGATAAATTGCCGATGCAATATAAATATGTAGAGTCTGTGGCATTGATTACTGAAAACAATGCTGAGGTTGAACCTCCTGAAGACGTAGATACACCACAAATTGGGCATGTCAACTCAGTAGAAGCAAATTTGGTACAGGAGCCTTCTTGCATTACCCAAGATCAGGTGTTCAGTGAAATTTCACACACAACAGTAAGTTCCAACGTTCATGATCTAAAAGTTATTGTCCATGAGATTGAACACTCTGCACTTCTTGCTGTGTTACATGATACGGACGGTTCTAATAATGAGGAGGAGGAAAATTCACACGATAATGTAGCTTTGTTTACAAAATCCCCACTACGGAATACATCTGGTTTGCTGGTTTCTCTTGCTTGCCAAGGAACTGTGATATCGAATGCAAGTGCCCGACTCGCTAAAATCGATTATCCATTTACTGATACTTTATGGCTTCGCTTGATTCCCTATTGGCATAATTCCCTTGATGAAGTTTGTTGGGGTAACCGAAATGAAGTGTCGTCTTGCCTTGACTTTCGCTTATGCAAATGCATTTGGGTTGATACTGGGCAGGAGTGTACTCTTTCGGTATTCTTGTTTTCTTGTATAGGCGTTCAGTGGAAGTGCGACAGTCTGGCTATGTCTATGCAAAGTGTCTTTGTGTTGGGTCGAATAACAGGGTCAAGTAAGATTTCTTTCAAGGCATTGCTACACACTTTACCTACTGTGATAAGTGACGACGTAGATACTAGTGCATTGATTTGCAAAAGGAATAAAATATCTTTCCAGGGGAAAAAGCTTATTGATGCTCTATGTCTTGATAACTCTTTTATGGAGAATGAGATTTCCATTGCGACAAATGAAATGCATTATGCTGAAGTATATCTTGAAGCTGAAAATGGAAAATCTGTTGAGGGATTCAATGGTCAATATAATTTGCGTCAATTTCCATTTTCTCCTGCTGCTAACTTCCTTACTGTAACCATTCCCGCGACTACAGTGGATCCTCATGTCTGGGGTCCAGGAACAGGTTTCGAGTTCATGTCTCTAACAAGTTATACAATGTACAATGTGGAGGAATTGCTATTGTTGGGCTATGTTGACAAGAATTTCTCGATTGTGTATTCAAACTCTATGAGTAGAGTGTGGGATCCTGGACAATCATGGTTTGTAAATTCCTACTTCTCCACTGAGTACTCCATTATCTATAACTGCATTCTGTTCACATGTCCTTCAATTGCATTTACAATAGTCAAATATTATTATGATGTAAAACATGAGGTTTTGGCGGCCAATTTCAAGCACACGTCAGTTTTAAATCTTCACTATATGATTGTGCTTGCTACCATGTTACTGGAGTGGAAAGTAATAATATTAAGGAGTGGATATTGGGTGAAGGTTCAGGTTGAGCATCCTTCTGCAGGTTACACACTTTATGGGGTCATTGAGATGGTCGAGTGGGCTGCACGTCATAGATTACATCATAACTTAGGTACTGCATTAGTTTTTGTTATCCTCTTCAACAAGTGTATGGTTGCAGGGTAAGTTATAATTGAACTCAATTTGAGAATGTCGAAGAGTTTTACCATAAATAAAAAAGAACATGATTGTAATTGGTTGACATCAGTTCCAACGGAGACAATTGGTGGAAGGCGAGCTTCTAACACTAGTCATCGATATTTTGAGGTGAATATTTCAATTAATAGTAAAGGAATTGATGCTAAGGAAGAATGACGTGAGAAGGGAATTGCAGCTCCTGCTAGCCATAGGCGCCTGTTGCTGTTAGAAAATATGACACATGTTCCTTATGTTGCTTCTAGTTGTACTTCTATAAGTTTTGGTGATATCCTAAAGTGCATTTTTTGGACACTTCTCACATTATCAAACATCCTTGCCACGTTTTTTCGGAGCTAAGCAAGATTAATGCAGTCATGTCTACACTACCCCAAGTTGCCAACCAAATTATGATATTGTTCCTAAAGGATTTTGCTTGATGTAGCCAAGTTTATAATACTCCCAGTTGCCAGGTGATGTTTTCTGATTTGAACCTTGAGGACAAGATTCTTTTTGGGGGCGAGTGTATTGTTGTGAACCAAGTTAACTCTATAAGGGACTACGGGTTAAAAGTGATGAATGAGATTGGGCCGAGTAAAATGTTGGAGTGTTTTATTTGGGATCCAGGCCCAATTAGCATTTGGTTAAAAGCTAGAGCGGGTTTGAAAGAAGGGTTATGCATATTGAAGAAATAGTTTGTTCCTCTCTTCTTCCTCTAGAATCTAAGCTTCTCATCCCAATTCTCATATCTATCTTAGTTACTTGTTAATTCAGCATTTCCATTGTAATTCAGTAGTTTGATTATTGCAATTTACGATTCTAAAGGGTTAATCACATTCCAAGTCTGTTCTTAATATAGTGAGGAAATTGGATTTGCTACACTAGACTACAAGAAATATAGCTTTTAGCGACAATATGTTTACAAAGGGACAAGAATTTGGTCGTTAAAATATACCTATAACAACCAACTATTTTTTGCGTCGTTAATCTCAATTCTTAAACTAACAATAGCGAGGGGACAATACTCGGCCAATAAAAACTATAATTTACGGTTGTTGATTTTAATAAATAATTAAAGGAAAATTTATATGTTATTTGTCCAACTAAAATTGCTCTGTCAAATAGCATAATCTCTTTACGCTCCTATTAGGGTTAGTCTTTAGTTTCAGTCTACCACCATTGAAATAGAATCTTCTTTTCAAGCTCCAGGTTTTTCACAAAAAGAATCTTTGGGGGAAAGAACCATCTCTTTGAATTATCAAAGATATATTATCGTTATAGTGAATTCAGAAATGTAGAAGACCCAATTGATCCGTCCAGTATAGATAACATCGAGGGTTGGGTGTCTCACATCTGCAAAAAGACTACCAAATTTTGTGTATTTTATGTGTTAAATTTGTGTTGTAACAAGGTAAAAATATCTTATGATAGAAGCGCTATTACATAACTAGGTGGTGACAATAATATGGGTGAAGTTGATGTTGTTGCACTGCGTGCTACACCTGATTTAACTTTTCTAAGTAATCAGTTGCTTTCGAGAATGATTGTAGGTTATGTGTTCGATGGAATGCCTGAATGATTATGTATCTTCATCTGTATGTGTTGATTTCTTCTTCTTCAAATGGAGGAACCATAGTAGATTGTTCTATTTTTCCCATGTTTTGGATTGATTATGAGGTTTGTGTTTGGAATTAACAGGGGCTCGTGCTATGAAGAGTTTGTCTTTTGAGTTGTGCAAGATTATTTGGTGGGGCCTAACGTTGAACAAGCGCAGGACAAAACAAGTTATGCTATTGCCTAAAGTTATGTCGTATGGTATTATATCTGCAAGAATTTTAATCATGGGGATAAAAGGTAAATACAAGGCCTCAAAAAAGACACTGAATGGGCATTCTTGTAGTTGTTTTTATTTGGTCCAATTGGGGCTGCTGAATGCAAATATATTAAACCAGAGAGTTTTGGTTTACATTTGTCTTATTCCTTTTTATGGAATATATGTTACTATTAGTTTGTTGTTTATGATATCTTCAAGGATTATATATGCTTTCGACACAACTAAGATCCTTATCGTGCTTTTTTCACACTGTTTGAACAGGTAGAAAAAACTCTTAATGAAAGAAAATGGAAAGTAGCATTCTCTAAAAATGGTTAGTTGGATATAGTTGGTGTTCTTCGATGAATACAATGAGGGGTACATCTGTATTGCCATTATTTTCTGTATTGTATACCACATTCTCATTTTTCTTTGGATTCATATATTTCTAAGTCAAATGCATAGCTTTACTGTTCCTGTATTTAAATAATTAAGAGCAGCTATGGAAGATGATAACTTTGATCTTTTAAATAAGCTATTATTATATAACAATTTAATTTTAAATTATGAATGCCCTGTAACAGAGACAAGCAAGAAGACTAAAAGTTGACTTCACCTTGCAAACTCTTATAAATATTTCGGGTTCATATATGGAGAAAACTTATAGTTTCCTCATAAAGTACTGTAATTTTTATGTACTGCGACTCTTTTTAAAGTTTGACTTCTTTGGAAGTTATTTGAGGTATATTGATGTTTTGGAAATTCAGACTAGTTATACTTAAGGGTTCAGCTAATTAGAAGCTAGAAAGGTTGAAAATGTTGTTATATTTGGTTGGAAAAGTAGTATATTTATTTCCATGCAAGGAAACCGATGGAACTGCAACAACACTCTATTCTTGCCTTGTTGTGCATTGTGTCATTGTCTTTCCACTCTCATTTTATTTCATCCTTCATACTCTTCATGATCCAGTTAAGGTGTTGTCAATGTGATGTAGAGAATACATTATTCTAGCCTGATTTTTACATGCTTGAGATCTAGTGATTGGACAGTGAATATAAGTTATAGTCTCTGATGTATGTCGACTCTAGAATCTACTGGAATCTCTTCCTCTATTTGCAATTGTGTTCGACGGTTACTGCCAAAACATCCTTTATCTATAGCACTCTTAACCTTCATAGGATTTCTCATTTTCAATTATCGGGGTTTGAGTTGTACAGTTGGCTTAATATGTTACCAATAAATGACATAAAAAATAAATAACCAATCAAAAAGACAAGCTCTAAGGGAGTAGCCTAGCACTGGAACTGTTGGAGCAACAATCTTGAGAACAAAGGTTCGAATTCTAGGAGAGGTGGCATTAGGTGAATAAAAAAAGGAGAAGAAAAAATCTTTAGCATTTGTTTGAATGGTCGACATAAGTATAGTTCTTATATTTGCAGTTCCTAGTTGTAGACAATGCAATAGATCAGTTTATTTTATTGATTAGCTCTATCTACATACGATAATTAAGATGAACTGATCAATATATAAAGGGAATGATGCATATAAAGTTGCTTTTTTTTCAATTTATCGAATATATTTGTATAATAGTTAGAGTGTGATCCTATGAGGTTGAGATATAGCTAAAATGGACATTGGGAAGGCCATGCTGTGGAGGTACTTTGTTTGCAGATGCAGGAAGAGTTTCTGGTTTTAGAGACTTTAACTCTATAAAGATGGTGCTTAGCCACACACAAATTGGTACAAATACAAATAAAGAGGACCGGAGCCGAGGGTCTTTCGAAAACAACCTTTCTACAAATACAAATAATTTTGTAAGGTCTGCGTACACTTTAGCTGTCGCTACTTGTGAGATTCCACTGCCACTAGGTATGTTGTTGTTATTGACTATTGTATGCAACCATGCTTTGAATAGTTTCAGCCTTTGTAGTTGAAATAATAATTAAGTTATTTGTATTTGACATCTATAAAGACCATTACTTTATCTTACATGTCATTAGGAATTTTATGCACATCGTTACAATATGATGCATTAATAGTTTTGGATTCTGGAGTAATTACTCGTGATGGATTCAAATGAAAATTATGATATTTTTAAATCTTCTATGCAGTTTTTAATGTATATGTTCATGATGAGAGGGAGTTGCTCGGGTTCGAGTCACCAAGGGAGCAAAAGGGGTGGGAGCTCCTAGGAAGGGTTAAAAAATAAATAAATGTATATGTTCATGTGCTTGCCTGTTTTTTAATGTCATTGAATGGATAGATTTGAAGTTAATATGAGAATTTACTTTTCGAGAATGATTGTAGGTTATGTGTGCACAATCATAGGTTATTGTAGAGGTGGAGACAAGCGAGCGACTTTTTCTGGTAAATGAGTTCAGCAATTATATGAACTTTGTTACTGTCTAACTTTATTGCAGATGGTTGTGATTTCATCATTTTTAAATGCAACTCTATGTACAAAACAAGTGATTATTCAATTCATTTAGGTGAAGATTGTAGTTATCGCACCTGGTAGATTTTTTTTCTTGTCTATTTAATAAAAAATGTAGTTGTTTAAACTATAGACAGAAGTAACATTTATTAGTAATTGACATGAACTCAATCTTTTAACAGGTCAACAATATAGAGTCTTTGAAGTCAGAAGAACCCATACATGAAGAAATTGCAGACCAAGTATCAATAACATAATAAAATGTTAAGGAGCAAGTTTAAGCAAAAGAGGGACCTATTAGTTGTTTATAAATGTTCCAATTCGTGTATGTTTCTTTTTTGTTGTTAGAAGTTGCAAATAAATGTCATATAATTTTGATAGATATACTTTTGGTAATTTGATTTTCTCTGAAAGTTTTGATTTAGTTTTGTTATAAATTTTTATAATAATAGTCAGATTTTGGGCTATTGAAAGTTACAAACAATTAATGAAAGGTAAAATTTGTCCGCTAAAAGCACTTACAAGGAACAAATTTCCTGTTGTAAATTAAAAGTTTTAACGATCGGAAAAAAATTAACGAAAGGAAAATTTGGTCGTTAAAAGTGATATAACGACCGGATTTTTGCCGTCGTTAAAGGTTTACGACCGGAAAATTCGGTCGTTAACTTTTAACGACGGAGCTTTTAGCGACCGGTGACATCCAAATTTTTTCCGATCGTTATAAACCATGAATGACCGGAATAGGACTTATATCAACGAAATTTCCCCTCGTTAAAAGCCATTACTCTTTGCCTGGTCATTGTCTCATTCCAATGTCCATTCAACATAAATTGAGAGACAGTGGTATTATTAAGACTGATGATGGTATCACAGTGTTGAGCAAAATGTCCATCCCCCAACCAATTATCCCACCAAAATAAGTTAGTTCCATAATTGATCCTCCAGGTGAGGTTCAACAGTGGTTTTGTTGTTCATCATCTATTTCCATACCAAAGATTGCCCATTGGCCCATTTCTTTGCCACCGGATTAGATCTTTGACAATACTTAGCTCTCAAAAATTGACCCCATAGAGAATTGTTGGCCCTGAAGTTCCACCACTGTTTATATTGCATTAAGGTGCATACATCTTCAAGATTCCTGACTCCAATGCCCCCCTCATCATAAGGAAAGCTAAGAGTTTCCCAGAAGCCCAATGATATTTTTTCTTGTCCTTTTCCACCCCCCCAAAAAAGTCAGCTGCCACCCTCTTAATATTTTTAAGAGTAGTTTTAGGGGGTGATAGAGCTGCCATAGTGTGAATAGGGATAGACTATTAAACATGTTTTACCTAAGTGACTTTGTCCCCAAAGCTTAGAATTCTTGAGTGCCATCCACTTATTTTCTTCACCACTTTTGCCACTAGTTCAGAATAATAAATAATCCTCTGTCTCCCTATATACAATGGGCACCCCAAGTAAGAGATATGACTAGCTTTTTGAGAAAAACCAGTGATCTCCTGAATTAAGGTGATAATTTCTAATGGAGTGTTGGAGGGGATCTTGAAATGACTTCTTGTTTTATTAATGAGCTAGTCAGAAACTGCTTCATAGGTTCCTAAGGTCTTCATAATCAATTGCAAAGAAGCCCTAGTCCCAGAAGTAAAAATGATCACATCATCAGCAAAACATAAGTGATTTATTTGAGGACCTCTGATTTCCATATGAAAGCCTTTATAATTTTGATCATGATGAAGCAGGTTTAATATTCTTGAGAGAACTTCACCTAAAATAAATAGGGCTGGAGAAAGGTACACCCTACTTGAGGCCTTTTGTGGAGTGAAAAAATTCATGTCTTGTACCATTAACTATGACTGAGTGCCAGTTGTTGCTCATAATTCTCCAAACCAGGTCAATAAAAATCTCTCCAAAACCCATTGCCCTCAACACTAAACAAGTGAAGGACCAAGACACTCTATCACATGCCTTGGCCATGCCGAGCTTGATTACCACATTATCCCCTTCCTTAGGTTTTCTGATGTTGAGTAATCTCTTGAGCCAGCATGATGTTTTCAGAAATGCTCCTTCCTCTAACAAAACCTAATTGATTTTCCGAGATGAGATTGGGAAGAATGGGAGCCAGTCTGAGACAAAGGATCTTAGAAATGATTTTATTGGTGAAATTGCTCAGACTAATGGGTCTGAATTCATTGAGTTTATTAGGATGTTCAATCTTAGGAAGTAACACTAAGCAAGAGTGAGACATGAACTTAGGCATTATGTGACCACTGAAATAAGCAATAATTGCTTCAAACATCTCATCTTGAATAATGTCCTAGCAAACTTGGTAGAACTTCCCTCCAAAACCATCAGGGCCAGGAGCAGAGTTAGGATTCATTGAAAAAAACACCAGCTTCAATTTTTCTCTGGTGGGAAATTCCTGTAACTTCTGATTTTGCTCATCTGTAACCATTCTTGGAATACACTGGAGAATATTTTCAGCTATCTTATTTTCATGCCCTGTAAAGATCTCCTGGAAATAAACACAGGCAGCCTTGGCAATGTTTCATCTCCCTGGATTCATTCATTATCATTATTACTGATTTTATGGATGAGTAACTTTCTCCTTCTTCCTCTCATGATAGAATGAAACTACTTTGAGTTGGCATCCCCATCCTTAAACCATTGGAGCTGAGTCTTCTGTTTAAGGATGGAGGATTCTAGCTTAAGGTACTTTATATACTTGGCATTCCAGTGATGAAGATTAGCTCTGTTAGCTTATGAATTGTTCAGCATGACCTCTTCCTTAGCTTGTCTCACCTGCTCTTCATACTCTTTAACAACTGAAAAAATATCCCCAAACTCTCTTCTTGACCGGTCACTAAGAGTTGAAGCTAGCATCTTCATTTTCTGGTGAAGTTTCCACATTGGGTTGCCATGGACCTCTCTTTCCTAACATTCCTTAACAGTGTGCATGAAGTTTTCATTTTCAACCCAACAATGCAGGAATTTAAAATACTTAATATGATGGTCTCCTCTAGCAACAATTTCCATGAGCAAAGGACTGCGATCAGACCCCACTGCAGGTAGATGATCAACAGCTCTTTGATTACACCATGTATAGTGATGACCAATGTACCCCAAATCAATTAAACCACAAGCTTCTATAACACTAAGGAAATCAAAGCTTTTGTTTATGTCGTAAGGTACTCCTCCTTGCTTTTCCTCAGTAGAAGTGTTCACATTGAAGTCTCCAATAGTGCACCAAGGAATGTTCTTGTTTGAAAAATGAATGAGTTTATCCCAAAGGGACCTTATAAGGTGATCCTTGCATTTTGCATAGATGAAAGAGACCATAAATTTCTCTTTGCATTCTACATGATTCAGCTCACAAGTTATATGTTGGTCCTCATTATTGTCACGACCCAAGCCTAGGGCCTAGACGTGACTGGCGAATGGGGAATCCGAAGGAACCCCAAACAAGCCTCATAGCGTATCATTACACATTCTTGGTCGCGGAAGCAATTAAATGACCATAAGAGATAATCATAATCAAGGGGGAAATCGGGACTAAGGGAGCAAGAAAAAAAGAAAGAAATGATACATAAATACCATAGATGAGTCAAGCTCAAGCATAATACACAACTTATCCAACACCACCTCTAAACATGGGTACTTAGCGGGGGCCAAGACAAACTACCGGGCTCACCCTCATAGTCAAAACACAACAAAAAAAGTCTTATACATAGCAAGAGATCATAAGCAACGTCCCCGAAATGGAGGACTCACCAATAACCTCGATAGAAAATCGTACTAGCCACGCGGAGGAGGATGGTCAAGCGATGCTCCGGTTCCTACACGGTAGCATCATGTAGGCATAGAGTATGCATTAGTACGTTTGAATGTACTAAGTATATGGGATGCATTGCAATGCAACAATAGATGGACATCATAGGCAAAATGCATAATCATACCCGATAAATAGCATATTAATGAGATGATATGTATAATGATGCTTACATAAAAAATATATTTAGTGGGGCGTAGTACATGTGTGGCGAGTGGCCATCAATATAGTATTCCCAAGGCCTACCACCCCCTTGAAGAGGCGAAAGAGGTGCAAATCCCTCAATGTGGTTACCCGGGCCTACCACCCCCCGAGCTAGGGACCAAGGTACCAACCCCTCGGTATGGTTATACGGGCCTACTACCCCCCGTACTAGGCAACCAAGGTACCAACCCCTCGATACGGTTACCCGGGCTTACAACCCCCCGAGCTAGGCTTGGTCGACTCACAACACTTATATAGAGAAAATCATATACATGTGTCCATTTCATCATCATTTCAGTAATTATATAACCATCCGACTCATAGGACGTACATTGGACCTTCCATTTACTAAGAATTCTATAAATGG